>OMNO01001619.1:3141-14939 GCA_900303215.1 Trachyrincus scabrus | reverse complement strand
CTTTTTCCATTATTTACAGACAAGCCCCACACAGACCCCACACAAAATATACACACACACACACACACACACACCCACCCAGGCACCGCAGAGACACGGGGGGCAGACTGTTTGCTGTAACCACGGCCCTAATTTATTAGAGCCTTAATTGCGTGTCACCGCGCACCACTTTGGCCGACGCTCACTCAAATAATGTCACCTGGGCCAATTGTGTTCGAGAAGAGAGAGACAGAGAGAGAGAGAGAGAGAGAGAGAGAGGGGGCGAGAAAGAGAGAGAGAGAGAGGGGGGGAGAGGGAGCGAGAGAGAGAGGGGGGGGAGAAGGAGAGAGAGGAGAGAGAGAGACAGAGACAGAGATTAAACTGTCAGACCTTTTGCACTTGGTGATGAAGCTGAAGCAATTATATAAAGCTATATTTGACAAAAGATAATTGTGTTTAAGCGAAAGTATATTATCTATTTATGTCTCACCTACTACAGGATTGTCAATATGCCAGTGTTACTATTTGTAAACCTTCACCTGTTAGATGAGTTACTGTCGTGTGTACAAGCTTACCATCAATGAATCAAAGAAATCTTCGGCAAGGGTTAGCAGGGCTTCGTCTCTCTGTGGACCTCGCTGGATCCACAGCTGCCTGCATTTTTCAAACCAATCAACCATGTACATACAACAAAATGATACGAAACATGTTAATGTATGTACTCATTTAGTATATTAATTAAATGCATTTCATATTGAAATCCTTATCTTCTTGACAAAGCCTTGAGCTATGATTCCTGATGGTCCTAGGCCTCCAGGAAAGGATAATTTCTTGCCACACTTGTAGAGGATGCTTAGACACAAACTTGCATGTTTGGCGTCCTTGTGATCCAAGCACTGCATACAAGATAAGACATCGTTTCATAAATTTCCAAACAGCATGTTAGTATAGCACAACGATAGGGCTGTGGTTGTAAAACAGTTTTTTTTACCATGTTCACAAGTTTGTCTACTTTGAAAAGGAACTGCTTGGAACATTTGATGGCAGCGTGTTGGGATGAGTCCTCCTCCAGAAACACATCAAGAGGTCGGAAGTTGCTGCTCTTCAGCGCCTCATCAACCAGCTTCTCCAACTACAAACAGGGGGTTGTATTAAAATCAAATCCTCACTCGCCTCAGACATATTGTTTCTTAGAGGATGTAACAGCTAACGTTCATAATCTCACCCGTTGATCCTGGCCAGGCGCCATGGCATTCAACAATCTGTATCTTTATTATCCAGTCACCCAGTCCTCAAGCTCCCTGCAGGCTTAACAACAGTAACAGGTTGAACACCTGACTCCTGTTAAGATACAGATAATGTACTGGTAATGTAAGATAATCCATTCAAAATAAGAGACGACTGACTCCTGTTAAGATACAGATAATGTACTGGTAATGTAAGATAAGATAATGTACTGGTGATGTAAGATAAGATAACATAATGTACTGGTAATGTAAGATAATGTACTGGTAATGTAAGATAATGTACTGGTAATGTAAGATAAGATAATGTACTGGTAATGTAAGATAATGTACTGGTAATGTAAGATAAGATAATGTACTGGTAAGATAAGATAATGTACTGGTAATGTAAGATAAGATAATGTACTGGTAAGATAAGATAATGTACTGGTAAGATAAGATAATGTACTGGTAATGTAAGATAAGATAATGTACTGGTAATGTCGACGGTGTCCGTTATCGTGATGCTAACTTGTGTTGCTAGCGGTTGACGTTCGCTAACGGTGACTAAAAGTTGACGTGTTTGTTTTTGTTATGTATTAATAATAACTTTTTCATATGATACGATTCCACAAAATTAAGTATTTTACATTAAAAACTATACTCACGACTCACTTTGTTTCAAGACTTAAGGCTTGAAATGTGATCAACAGTACAGTTTGTAAAAGACCACGGCGCGCGAAATACAGATCAGAGCGCGCGAAATATGCAGTTTCTATACGCATGCGCCTTTCTAAAGAGGTTGTATTAATTAATCAGTTGTATTAATTCATTGTGTTTACCGGTGTTTCTTTTATACAAAGTGAACGATTCCCATTGTATCTATGTCCACTATATTGTAGGGAGTAGCAGTTATTAGTTTGTTGATATTTTTATTTTAGTTTTATTCTTTAATCGGTTGTAATATTTGTAGACCTGTATTCCTCTAACAATATTATTCTTGCAATTTAAGATGTGATCACTTGTTATGCAAATTATGAAAACAAGACAATGGCACAATGGTAAAATATAATAAATTGCTTTATTTATATCACAAAATAAACGGTAGATTAGTTCATTGCTGGATAGTTGATGTGTTTGACAGTTTATTTTCAAAATACTTCATCGATATACAACAAGAGATCTGAGTTCGGGTAAAACATATCAGTTTTCTAAATGTATCTTTTTTTGTTATTTTAATTACCACAACATTAACATAAAAGCAAAAAATAAATTGATTTAAATTACTAACAGTACTTACTTTTTCATCAAAGTTTAACTGGATGTGTCCAAATTTCCCATCTGTGAAGTACATGTATCTTAAAGTAAGGTTAAAACCAAACAAAACAGTCTAATTAACTATATTTGTGGTTTGTACTATACTGTACTGCTGCGATACTACTTATACTACGTAAAAAAGTGCAATGGTGTTATTTCTCCCTACTGTGGAAATTCAGCATTGGCTATTTCAAAGTGAATGATTTACTTTCAATGTACAAAAAATAGAGCACTCAGTTTCCCCTCAGCTGTAGTCTTCTTAATCAGTTTTAAATGAAATGCACCATGCTTTCCTCACACTCCTTGGGAACCCTGAGCTTGTAGTTATGGCACACAAGCTTATAGTTCTGCCCATTGTTGTTGTCCCAGTGCTCAACCCCACACACGCTGTATCGGACAGCAAACTCTAACACCGCACCTGGCTGCAGGAACGGCGGCACAGGCAGGTGGAAGCGGAAGGTGTCAATGCTGAGATGGCCGCCTCCGTCGCCGGGCCGGGTGACACTAGTCACCCAGGAGGCCTTGGTCTCCGTGTGGCTCTTCCACTCCGTGAAGGAATAGCGGACGCTCACCTCCTTATCGAAGTGCAAGTTGAGCACCTGGGTGATGCCGATGACGCCCAGTTCGAAACACAACACCCGCTCAAGGCACACTTTCTGCCTGTGGAGGCAATGGAGGAACTCTGGTCGGTCCCCGGGCTGCTGGGAGAAAACAGGTTTCAGGTATGGCATGGAGATCTCCAGATGCGTTCCGTCGGTCAACTCAGCGCCCATCAGTAACCTAAAGGAGACGTGCTGGGGTATGAAGGGGTCCTCACCACTTTTGAAGAGCTTCACGTCTTCCAGGTCGAGCCCTAATGAGTCAGCGAAACGCACCCTGACATTTCTGAAATGCTTCTTCCTTTCTTGCGGGGTGGGCAGAGATTTGGAGCGTCTCTGGATGATGGGTCTTGGCACGGGTTCACAGGAGAGGCCCTGATTTAGCTCTTGCTGTTCCTTGGGTGGAGAGACTCTCGGGGGTCGGATAGGAATCAGTTTCCTTTCTGGCTCGTGTTCAGTAGCCCTGAGCATTTCAGAGAGGTTGATTGTTGTGCAGGACGTCGGGGCATTGCTGAAGGAGCCATAGGTTTTACTGTGGGGAATACTTGTATTTCCAATACACCAACCTCTATCCATCTTTATCTAGACAGAACATAAGTTAGAATAAGTTTAGAATACAATTTTGAACATACTTACACATAATATACTTTTACCTTTAAACGAAAGTAATTCACGATTAGGGCGAAAAAGACACATTCACGCCTATTCGATCATTAAAATAATCAAATGTCTTTATTGTATTGTTGGATAAGAAAAGAGGAGTGGGCGTGTACGTGCATATCCAGTATGCGTACATACTGCAACATGTACTGCAGTACATGTTGATAGTATTTGCTAAAACACGGCTTAATAACACTGTAGGACCTCACCACGATATGCAGCAGTTTCTTTAAAAAAATGCATGTATCATAGGCTTGTAGTCGAGGCTTGATCCACCATTTATATACAAACAAATAACATTGAGCGTAGAAGTAGGGCATATCCGTGCGTCAGTTGTGCCTCTGTGACTTCCGCAGTGATATTTGACTTATAATAATAATCACACGCATAAGCAACGCGCTCAAACCGGACACATGTTCTATAGATCTACAAAGCTTCTAATACCGCGTTCAAAACCACTCGGAAGTTTCCCGATGATTGCGTTCACGCTAACTCGGGGGAAAGTTCGGCATATTGTGGCTCATAGCTGAATACAAAAAATATATGTAGCAGCAACTTATGGTTCTTTAAGAAACATGAAGAAGAGGCGAGACGCCGTATGCACATTTTAGATGATAATAATAATAATAATCATCATCATAATCATAATCATAATCATAATAATAATAATAATAATAATAAACTTTACGATGAAGGCCGCCATGTTTGATGCTGTTATTGTCGTCAAGTCAATAACAAGTCAATTTCCGACCTGTAATTCAGAGTTGGACAACCGTTCAATTAATTTTTAACAAGTCGGAGCTCGTTTTTCCGTTTTTTAAGCAGCATGACCCAGAACGACGAGAAGCTGCAAAGGCTTGTGGGAAATGAAGTATTTTAAGATTTTGACCTAAAACTATTACTTTTCCCTGGTTTGTTTTTCGCAAGGACGATATTAGATTTATCGCTAGATAGGTGGCAGATTGTGTCATGCAGAGTTGAACATGTACTAACTCTTTCAACATTGGTTATGTGTGAAAATAACGTTTAGCCGTGAACTACAACCCCCACGCGGTCGTCCCGTGAAGGCAGCAGGTAAACAAACACGTTCAGGGACGGCGAACCAAACAAAGCTTACACGTTGAAAAAGCGTAATTTATATTTACCGTCAAGGAAAACGCCAGTCTAAAAACAGGGACATATGTAGATGCGTTGTGTGATATTGTATTTATTCCTAATAAAAACCAAAACGACGAGAATACCGAGACAGGTGCGCACGATGCGCTGCAGCATACTGGACGTTTTGAGTCGCATCGTTCTGTCATTTCATCTCAGACGAGATGCAGGTTGTATTCTATAGCTAGAATACCTCGTCGTTTCGGACTGGAAACAGCCTGCAGAATGGGACCCATCATGCAGGAGCGAACAGCATCCACGACACTGAAACGAGTTTCCTCCAAAGATAAAATTAAGGTTAGAAACGCCGAAAATACTGGAGTTGTGACAAGGTAAGCTTCTTTGACATTCAAATGTATGCAATCATAATGATTTCTCTAGCCAAACGACGATCTTTATGTAATACGTACCTGTTTCCATAGTTCAAAGAAGGGCAACAAGGTGAAAAAGGCAGGTGGGTTGAAGAATGGCCCCCCAGGTCAGGAGAAGGACACGGCAGCACCCACCCACAAGGTGAGCCAGTTACACTATTATGCATAATAATATGCTTACAGGTGGACGAAAGACATGATTCTCCCATCCATCTCATCTATTTAATTACAGGGAGCGCAGTCAAGAGGAGGGAAGGTCAAAGCTGCTATAAGAAACACAAGCAAACTCTCAAGGTAATTCAAAGGAATGTGCATGTCTTGTGGAAGTTAAGACATGCTTAGTTAACTTTGGCTTCCTCACATGAACCTGTGTTTCCAGCCCTCAAGACGAGGGACCTGTTAAATGTCAAGCACCAAAGCACTCTTCGGTGCGGAGGAAAGAGGAGAAGCGAGAAACGCAGCGACTGGCACCGTGCTGCAACGAAATGGATCAGCATCAAAGTAGGATGGGAAAAAACCGAAGGGCCCTCTCCCTGCCTCTCTCCCCCATCTCTGGCCTGCGCCACATGCCAATACACTGCCCGGCCCCCGCTCCAGAGGCCCTGCACCGCCACTACAACCAGAAGGAGGACGACACAGACAGTGCCAGTGACCTGTCAGACTCCGAGAGGCTGCCCATCCTCCCCTCCCCCTGCACCCCCTGCACCCCTCCACACCTCAACCTGAGGGCTGAGGTGATCAACACTAGCGACTTCCCGCCAGACTTCCCGGGGCCCCGAGGGGCCGCGGGCGACGAGGAGGAGGAGGAGGATGAGGACGACGCGGAGAGGCGCACCTTCAGCTACCCAGACTTCCTGCCTCCCCCCTTCAACAGCTGGAGCCTGCGACAGCTGGCCGTGTTCCTCCACACCGAGGGCCGCAGCGCCCCCAGGCCCAAGCCCGTGGGGCCGCTGGAGAAGTACCTGGAGCGGCTGCTGCAGCTGGAGTGGCACCAGATCCAGACGGTGCAGGCGGAGAGCAGCCGCGCGGCTGGGAGCCGTCACAGGCAGCCGGGGTTCCCGTCCTCCGCCGCCGCTACTGCGGCCCACCCGCCCAGGCCTCACACCGCTCCCCCCACCCGCCTCAATTCTCCCAAGGGGCCGCGACAGGGCCAGAGAGTACCCCCCTTTGTGTCCCTCAACACGCCTACGTCGCCTGCCTCCGCCCAGCAGCAGCTGAGCCGTTACCCCGTCTGCCCCCAGTGTCACATCCGCTACCCGCTGTGCAATGGGAGCTGCTCGCCGTACGCCTACCAGCGCCACTCACGCCTCAGTCCTCTGATGGAGCGCAGGTCCAGGCCCGGGGCACCCCCCAAGCGTAGCAGCAGCGAAACCCGGGCCGCCTCTTCAGATGGCAGGGCAGGAGGAGGAGGTGGTGCGCAGACGCCCGTTAGCCCGTCGACAGCAAAGAGTCACGTCAAACAGATGCAGGCAGCAGGAAATGTCCGGAAGCTCCACCACCAGGAACCAGGAGCTAGTGGTGGTGGTGGTAGCCAGGTTGCTAGCGGTGGCGGTGGTGGTAGCCAGGTTGCTAGCGGTGGCGGTAGTGGTAGCCAGGTTGCTAGCGGTGGCAGTGGTGGTAGCCAGGTTGCTAGCGGTGGCGGTAGCCAGGTTGCTAGCGGTGGTGGTAGCCAGGTTGCTAGCGGTGGCGGTAGCCAGGTTGCTAGCGGTGGCGGTAGCCAGGTTGCTAGCAGTGGTGGTGGTAGCCAGGTTGCTAGCGGTGGCGGTAGCCAGGTTGCTAGCGGTGGCCAGGTCGTTACCGCCAGAGGTCAGCTGAAGAAGGTTCGTGTCAGAGCCAACTCAGAGACGGATGTAAAGAAGGAGCCCGGCAGCGGTGGCACTAAAGGCCCCAACGTGGAGAAACGGATAACTTCCGGAGGGAAACGAGAGCTGAGCGCGGCTAAGAAAGCAGAGCGGGACTTGCAGAGAATGGAGACGGGAGGAATGGCAACAAAACCCAACGTGAAGAGAACGGGAAAAGAGCTGCCGTCTCTCAAACCACTACCTGGTAGTAAGTCCAATGGCAAAGCAAAGAATGTGCACTTCGTAGCTAAGTAAACCCGTACTATATTTATTGCGCGTTACTTATTGGTTACTAAATAGAGAAGCTTCAACCTATGCTTGCTTTATGTGTAATCAGTGTATTACCAACAAATGAAGCCGTTGCTTGCTGCCGTCAGTATATCAATATTAATCGTGATATGACAACAAGTCTAGTGATAAAACAGCAACGAAGCATAATGCAAGACTCATATATCCCAGAAAATGCAGACATCAATCTAAATGTAGTTTTTGGTCATGAATTTGCACTTTTTCCAGCTCATTTACACAGTACGAGAATTCATATAGTACAACGTAGTTCAGCTTTCGATGTAAACTGAAGTTTGTTACACTGTGCAACCATTCTAGTAGTACATGCTGTTGATGTAATGAAATGCATATAGAATATGGATCTGTTGTATATTTAGAAAACTCAACATGGACCAAGTAGTAACAATGGGAATATCTGAGTCATTAACAGTTTTTAGTTTCATGTTGGAATGTATTTATTCAGAAGTTAGTTTTTTGATTTGTCTGGCGCTTTTTGACGCTCTCTTTGGTGCCTCACCTTTAAGACGTTTGTTCAGCTTCATTATTAGTGAAAAAGAAAAGTTCCTTCAGATGTTCTTGTGGTTGTCATGTTTCGGTCATAAGGGCTTTTGTTTGAACAAAGTTGAATTGTAGTTTCACTACAAAATATTTTGCCTAGAGCTGAGCTTTTTCTCGTGTGTAAGACACAGTGTAATGTTTGCTACAAAAATATGCATATTTTTCCAGATTTTTGTATATGATAGTTATATTTATTGGAAATATGTTACGTTAGATGTTTACCCATGCTTTACATTGTTATGTTTACATTTTCATGTGCAAAAGAAAGGAATCAACCAAATAAGCTGAATGTATATTTTCTGTACCGTCTGTCAGCTCAACCGTTGGCCAATCAAGTGAGTCCATGACATTTCCACTTCAATCGTAGTTAACGTAGTGGTTTAAAAACCAACGTACCACAAAAACAATTTAACGTTTATGGTAGAATGTCTTACCAGTTATCATTTCAACATGTTTCATGGAAACGCTGGATCATACAATTGTTGATGTGTTTGAGGTTGTTTCCCTTCACTTGACATTTCTGAAAAGCATCAAAGCCATAGGTTATGGGACTGGTGGTCTGTAAACTATGAACATGTACAGTACGTTGTTACACGCACGCTAAAGGTTGTATGTATTTTATCAATGTTGACTGCAAGTATTTGTAAGGCATAGAAATAAATATGTTTTGCACTCATTTCAAATTGGTACTTTTTTTACTCAGCAAGTCAATAAATACAACACAACACAAAATACAACATGGGCTACTTGACAATCATATCCTCTTCTGACCAGGAAATGGCTTTAGAATCTGCCGTAGCTGCCTTTTCCTGTCATTCACACAGCCTGAAACGTTGCGGCACAATACATGCTGTATTAGGAGCTTTTCAGCACACATCATTAGCTAATGTCCAAAAAATCATAGTCCACGTTTAAATATTTTACAGGTCAGCTCATAAGTGGCATCAATAATTAAGACTTCAGAACAACCAGTTCATCAGCCGCAGCCGATTTACCTAAGTGGGTGTTGGCAGTGAAACCGGAGCTGCAGAGCGTCTCTGGGTTGGCGTCCTCTCTGTAGACCGGGCCGTCACTCCACATGAGGTCGAAGCCGCCCACTCTCTTCTCCCTGCCTGTCAGCCTAACGGTACACAGACACAGTCAGCGCACAGGCCGGTGCTTCTGGCTCACGCTCCATCATAAGGGTTAGGCTCTGTGTCCTAGAGGGCTTTCTCAGGGATGAGAGGCCCTGGGTTTGGGATTTGGGGTGAACCTATTGTGGATACAGAGTTTGTCTCTCTGTAACGAGCAGGGCCCGCTTCACTGCAGCTGCAGACTTTACCCCTACAACCCATAGCAATGCCATCGTTGCCCTTTTACACTTGCATTTGTACCGTTTTCAGCAAACCTGGGGCCAGAGATCTATGACTTTAGTACTGGGCTGCTGAGGAAGACAGGACGGAGGCCACCCTTACCCCAACAAGTGGTTTAGAAGATAGATGGACGGATGGGTGTAGGGTTAATCAAATGACACAAGGGGCTATACAAATACAATTGACTTGATTGCAGTTGACATGTAAGCTATTCCAGGACATGATGTCTGCCTTGCCTCCTTACCTTCCCTCCAGGACATGATGTCTGCCTTGCCTCCTTACCTTCCCTCCAGGACATGATGTCTGTGGAGTCTTGGTGCCTTGCCTCCTTACCTTCCCTCCATGTCCACTATGTGGAGGGTGTCTTCCAGCAGCCGACACTTCATTTCATAATCCTCCTGACTGCTGGCTGTGAGCGACGGGGACGCGTTCACTTCAATTAGCCACCTGTGGAGACATCTCAAGGAGAGGTCATTTCACGTTTACTTAGCCATGTAAATGATCCTTTTACCCAGCTTTTACTCATGACGCTCAGGACACTGTGAGTAAAGTCCTTTTAGGATTGCATCTTTCAGGTGATTTGCATGTCGGCCAAAAAGGCACAGTCCATTTGATGATACGTTTGTTATTAGGTTATTGTGGCGTGTGTGTTGTTGGTGGCTGGTTTAAGCAGCCTGGGACTGGGTGAGGCTGCACACCTGTGGGGGATTGGCCAATCAGGCCCACAGGTTAAACCAGCCACCAGCAAGCTCCAGCATGTACCACCTGCTCTGTTGTTCAGACTACCACAAACTAACAATAAACTGGTTCCTCATCAACTGCCTGTGTCCTGCTGTGGGAGAAGCCCGGGAAAGCCATCGGAGATGGCATGTGGCAGGGGGAAACTGCCACAGCCCTGCTTAAAAAACAAATAAAAAAAACAAATTAGCATTCCCACGGAAACATTTTTCAGAACAGGCCATCCTACCCGGATACGGAACCCTGCCCTTGGTGGCCAGTTCAGTGAGCAGCACCCCGAACGACCAGACGTCCGACTTGATGGTGAAGCGACCGTACAGAGCTGCCTCGGGGGCCGTCCACTTGATGGGGAACTTGGCTCCTGCAAGGGGGGAGGGGGGACACGTCGGACACAATGCAACAAATGATGAGTTAGATGCATATACACATCTACAAATCAAGAAGATGTTTTCATATGTTTATAGTCAAATTGTAGTAAAATATTATATGCTTGCTACGGTTATTACTTCTGTTTTGATGTGTGCTGCAATTACACCTTCAATTACCCCCAGGGAAAAATAAAGTGCTCATATGTCACTCGCCAGATAAGAAAGTCCTGATAAGAAAACGCCAGATTATGGGAACAACAAACGAGCCGATTAATGAATGATAGCATCCATGTCCACGGAACAAAGTTCATACAGCTCTCCCTCTTACCTACACGGGTCGTCACACAAACCAAAAACTGAAAGGGACGGAGTTACGCCTTGTTTCCAGTTTCGTTATGGAGATATTCTACCCAAGGGAAACTAAGCTGAAAAGCTACACACAGTGTTGCTTTTTCTAAGAATGTTAGTGTAGGATGTTTTAGCTCGTCTTCCCACCGGCCGCGCTTGTGTCGCTGTTAGCCAATTACGCGCTTACAGATCCCTGCCTCCAGTAACACAATTGGTCGAAAAACAAATACAAAGGGAAAGAAAGTGAAACGCCCTGTTTACCCAGATTTGAGACCGTCGGCTATCAGACTTTGGATTATGAATCTAAAGTCTCGATTTGTGAGACAAGGGTTTTATCTGAAGGGCACTGTGGAAAAGGAGGTCAAACACTCATGGTCTCACCCTGGCGGGCCGTGTACTCGTTGTCCTCGATGAGGCGGGCCAGGCCGAAGTCAGCCACCTTATAGACCAGGTTGTCCCCCACCAGGATGTTGGCGGCCCGCAGGTCTCGGTGCACATAGTTCATCCTTTCCACGTACGCCATCCCAGACGCAATCTAGACACACAGTCAACATTGTTTTTTAAAATATATATATATATATATATATTTTGTATATATTATTTTGTTTACATTTAAAACGCAGAGCCCACGGCTGTGTCGGGGACAGACGAAATAATGTTTGGAAATTTTCGCATCAAACTTGAGTCCTATATGTAGCGATATAAATATATTTGATTTGATATACTTTATTATTCCCCCATGGGGAAATTCATCCTCTGCATTTAGCTAGGAGCTAGGAGCAGTGGGCTGCCACAGGGTAGCGCCCGGGAACAAACTCCAGATGTAGAGTCCTCGCCTTGGTTATGGGCAGGGGAGGAGTGTTAACTTGCATGTTTTGTGGCAGGAAACCGGAGCACCCGGAGGAAACCCACGTAAAAGCGGGGAGAACATACAAACTCCACACAGAAAGGTCCCCCAAACCCAGGACATTCTTGCTGTGAGGCAGCAGTACTAACCACTG
>OMNO01001569.1:3215-17704 GCA_900303215.1 Trachyrincus scabrus | reverse complement strand
CACAGCCGTAAATAGTCCACACAATAGCTCCTATTATATAATTACCCAAACAAACAGTCTTGAGGTTTAATGAGGTGTGTAGCATCAATGACGAACACAACACTCGTATCGTATCGAGTTTAGGTTTTGCATTCAGAACACATTCAATATTCATTTCATAATATTGTAAAAGTGGAAATGAAACGTGCAATTTGAGCGTTCGAGCACACGTGCTCGTCCAGTTGTAAACACGTGCTTCTGTGTGAAAATGTGAATTGAGGTAATCGGTGGATTCTACGGGTGGATTTACACATGCGTTGCTTCAGGAGGCAAGACCAACGTCATCGTAGCTTCAACCCTATTGCGCGCACCCATTTACTTGGCTACTCCCCTTACGTCGTGCGTGCGCGCACCCTTCTATCGCGTGGTGGGGATCATCCATATTGCTGCTAGTGGTAGAGATAAGGTTGTAATTTTGAGAGAATATCGGGCGTTTTATATGTTTTAATTTAGCATTTACCACTCTACGTCTTAGACTGAAGATTATTTGGTCTAGGGGTGGAGTGGAGAAGCAACTGATACGAGTCGATTCCACTGAATATTTCATTTTCGTTCTTAAATTGAAGGCGAATTTGGGGGTATCGTGAGGAAAGGGGGAAATGGCCACTCAGGTGGAGGCTCTATTGCCCAACAATCCTCTTGTCAAACAAGAGGAGCATGGACATGCGAGCAAAATGCTCCACGATGAGGTGTGTTTGGAGAAAGGGGCGAAGCAGACGAGTACTGACGATGCGGGGAGCAGCACCAAGACAGACAACCCAGAACAGGAGATTGCAAACAAGGAGCAAACCTCCAAACAAGCAAAAGAAGAGAGCAACAGTCAAGTAAAAGACACCCTAGATCAAATGGTTTCTAACAACCAAACTGAGGATACTGTTAAAGGCAACCAAAAGGAATTTACTGAAGCTCCCCCGCCCAAGGTGAACCCATGGACTAAGAAAATGAATGCGGTAACCGTGGTCAACGTGAATGGACAAGCTCATGGTTTGTATCCTCTTTGGATGTTTTTGTCTTGCTGTACGAATTATGATGGTTACGATTCATTTTAGACGTTTGATGACAAACAAGCTGTCAATGGTCATTTTTAGTTAAGCGAAACTCCACTTTGGAGTTTATGGCTGCATTGGCAAGCCTCTTGTTGGTTAACTGCTGTTTGGTTAGTTACTTCGCTATATATAGAAGAAATGTGCTATTCCTAGTTCTGACTATGGTGATAAAACGTATAACTGGTGCAAAAGACATTGTTGAATAGTGTACTATGGTGAACAGTTTGTGGTGGCTGCAGTTTGTGTGATGATTAGGTTTAGCCAAGGTACAAGAGTGTTAAGACTTATCTAATCCAATCGAGTTAAATATTTCACCCACCAGCTTCATGCGTTGGATCCGACAACAACAGTTCTTTTATGTATCAATTGTGCTATTCAGGGAATGTATTTTAGGTGTCATAAACTGTCCTTATTTTCTGGTAAAACATGGTGCACGGCTGTTTCAACATCTATGTTAAACTGTTAAAGTCTAGTCGCAATGTCCGCTTTATGTAAAACTCCTGCAAACAGCCATGCCCGCCCACTCGCATTCATGCCATTTAATACGATCACGAACAGTTTTTCTGTGCATGTTTTTATTTCGTGTTCCTGGATGCGACGTGCTTCCCTGCTGCGGGAACATTTTATGTCCAGCATTGTATCCGAAGAGTAGCCTGCCTAGCTAACAATAGCTCAAAGTCCCTTCTTGGCCTAGTCATACTGCAAGGCCTTCTTCTTAGTTGGTTAGCTTAGCCCTGGTAGATTGACGCCAGATGGCTACTCTTCTTTTACTGCACGACGCATTGACATTTAGGTCAGAATTATAACAATTATAACAATGCACTTAAAGTCTGAACGAGCATAACAAAACCGTTGTCCTGTTAGCATTAAAAAGAATACCATTATCGGGGAACATCACGTGTTCACTCCACGTGTTCCTGACTAAAAAGCACGGGGACAATGCCGCTATCGTCCAGTCTGCGCGATTTTGGATAGAGACAAGTTGTACCATATCTAATGAAAACAACTCATGCAATGAGCATGTTCGCTAATTACTGTGCGATTTATCCAGTCTCAACGCAGCGACGATATGATTAGCTGTCGTTAATGCATATCTAGCTAGGCTAACTAGCTAACAAAACACTGCATTCATAACGACTTCTTGCGCGAATCGAGAATGATGGCATGGCCAATTTGAAATACCTAAAGGGTAATGTAACGAATGTTAGTCCATTGACAGTGATTTGATGCACTTGTAGAAGAACAGTTGCTGTAGACGTGAGCAGGAGGAGACTGCCTCAAACTATCCCATGACTCCACTTGCCTGTGCATTGGCAACGTGGTGTGCTTCAGATTCAACGTGGTGTTGACTCTCCATGCGTGTTTCCCCCTATAGCCACGCGCTGGAACATCGGTAGTATCCCACCACAACTGTTTGCTCTATATTAGTGGGTAGATGTGTCACAATGTTACATTGTTGCGAAATTATTGTAAGAAAATGTTGCCCCTGTCCCGTTGGAGGACAGTTTATACAACTTTCATCAATGGGCTGGTTAGGCTGGCTAACTGATGGCAGTTTATACTTGGGGTCACTTCCAAGTGAAGGCCGTTTACCAGTTTTTATTCGATATAAATGTATCCAAAAGTTGTACCAATGGCGTTCATGTCTGCTAGAATGACCAAATAAGGGAAACTGAATCTATTATTGCAGACAACTCAACACAGCCTTATAATGTATGCCATTGTAAAGATGTACATTTCTAATCCAAAGTAATGCCATTCATTAACACTCATCTCTTGAGATCCATTTTGCCATCTTGCAAATGACCACATCAACTCTGAAGCTTTTTGTTTGTAGAATAAAGTATTGTTTGTCTAGTTACTGGCAATGAGTTTAACATCAGTGGCATCCATTGTTGTTATAAGTCACATTAAAACACGTCACAGACACATCCCTTCATATAATTCAAGCACATTTTCCTAAAACATCAGTGTTGTGAATCAGAGCAGATTTGCAAATTTCGCCTACCATATTCTGTGCGAAACGGCGTAACAAGGGCACAAACATGTGCCCATGTGAAGTTAAATAACATAACCTTTGTGTAAACTTTGGTTATGTGACTTTGGTGTGGAAGTCCTGGTCAAATATAACTGATCTGGAAATACGAATGGGTTCAGTTTGATACATTAGCATTCCTATAGTCGCTGCAGAAACGTCCACAAAGAAGTGCAAATTAAGCCGACTTTGTTTTTAATTGAATTCAAGAGAAACTGAGTTCAGCCAGTACTAGGAACCATAGATGTGACTTTGGACAGTGGTATTCCTTGAATAAGTAATCAATCAGTTTATTTCTTGAAGCCTTATTGTTTTATTTGGTAAAATGAGTAGAAATCTGAGTAAGGTAGGATTGGTGGACCGCTGCTTGATGGAATGTGATGCAGGGACACCTCTATCCCCCCTCTCCCATATTGTTACTGCCATGAAAAAATGGACAGCCATCCTGTCTCCTTAGTGATTTGACACACATTTCTTTTTGTATCCTGGTTTAGAGGTGTTGGTCGAAGCAACGGGGGCTCAATCTCTTTTGCAATGCAACGTGTCTTCGCATCTACCCTGCGACAAGGTATTCTCATGTTGGTGTTAGTTGAACAACTGAGTCACTCTTTTTCCCCCCTTCAAAATAACATTTGAGCCCTGTAGTATAGATATGTAAATAGACTTTTGTTTAGAATTCTATTGTTTGTATTAATTAGGGATGTTAACAATTAACCGTTTAACCGTTAACTGACAATATGATTTCAATATGGTATTCAACAGATATTCGCAATCCCAGGGCTCAACAGTGTGACCATTTCGCTCGCATATGCGAGTAAAAATTCCCTTGTGCGAACGTGAATTTACATTTAGGAGCACATGTGCGTTATTTTTTAATTAAAATAAAATAGATCACATTACCGGCTTTCACACAATAGGTTTGCCGCCTGACCAAGGAAATAGCAGCCAGTATCACACTTCACACGTTCCAATAGAAGTTGGGAGTACAGCGACGTGAAGCCGTAGAGACCGGGTGCTCACGCTAACGTTATGCCAGGAGCTGGAAGCTGGTGATGCACCGGCTCATTCAAAAACAAAACACAAACTCCGGGGACTATATTTCACCTGGAGAGAGACTAAATGAATGATAACGCTGCGCTTGTGAGAAACAAAATATCAACGTGGCGATTTTTCCACTTGTTACATTATGTTCCCCCCTTTTAAAATAAGTTCCTGTAATGTCCAACACATATGTTCAGATTTTAAGCAGGAATGTCAGGATGTGATGTAAAGCTTATAACATACTTATACACCTGAACATTAGCAGCAGCTGCCAATGCATTTCTCCCAGTCCCGTGTGTCAGTCTGTGTTAAACCCCGGAACTGGAGCGCACTTCCAACCGGAGTGGCTTAAGCGAAAACCCGGAAGGGTTCTTCACAGCATTACAGTAGGCCTACCGTTGCATACTTTTGCTTTGCTGCGAACAAGAATGGGCACAGAATCGCATTAATTCAAATGGATGTCCAGCAAACGGTCCAGGAGACCAAGCTACAAACGCTCTTGGAACACAGATAGGGTTGCGATTTGACTTTGTTTAAAAATCTATTTGAGAATGATGATGGGCACTGGTAGAGAGAGTTACGCTTTATTTTTGTTTACATCTATTGTTTATGTATCACTTAACTAGAAATGGCACCAGCCAAATATAACTTCTTTATTGTAAGAGTGAAATAAACTCTTATTAATCCCTCTATTTTGACTATTTTATTTAGTTGTGCCCCTACTTTTGTAAACTGTGCCCCTTTCAACTTCAGAGCACAGTGCTCGCAGGGAAAGAGCCCTGCATTTGCTGTTTTGAAAACACCATACTGATATGAGCTCCTGAGTTGCTCTATGCGTTCACTTAAAAACCTAGTGTACTTTTTGTATTCAAATAAATGAAATAATTTTGCTTGTAAATGTCCTTGTATCCCTTTATTAAGGAAAAACATTATTTGGTACATTTTCATTGCGCACCTAACATTTTTTATTAAAATTTTTGCTACTTGGGGAAAAAAGTAAGCATCAAGCCCTGAATCCCTAATAAAGCAATCTAAAGCGGGGAGTGGAAGGGACAGCGTTGAAAGTCCCGGGGGTCTAGCGGTGTTAATTGACGAGCTGCCGAAATAACAACGCTAAACTGGGGCAAAGAATTAGTACTTGACCGGGTCAAATACCAGCATGTCTAGCGGGCTACCTGACGTGCTTCAGAGCAGAGGCTGCTGGACAGCAGCACTTCCTCCGTGGCCAGCTACGGTGGCCACTTAGAGGAAATCAGGCTGAGATAATGATTGTTAGGGGTGTATGAAAAAATTGATTCCCATAAGAATCACAATTCTTATCTTCTATGATTCTGAATTGATTCACAACATCCAAAAGGCAAAAAAAGGTGTCTTAGGTTTGCCTTTGTGTGTTTACATTATTGCTGAGTTGATATAACTTTTTCAAATATAAAAACTACATAATCTTATACACACTTTACTCTGCTTTCATGCCATAATTTGCCACGCTGCCTTTCGTAACGCACAGCGGACTGGAGTAGTACCCCTATGTACTGAATCGAATCGAGAGTTGATTTTCAATCGAGAATCGATTCTGAATCGAATCGTGACCCCAAGAATCGAAATTGAATCGTGATATACCGAAATATTCACACCCCTAATGATGGTTAAGTTTTATTGTGGGGGTTTTTGCCAAGTTTGGTGTTAAGTTCAGTTCCTGTTTACTACTATACTTATTCATGTATATTAGGGATGCAAGAAATACCCACGAATACACGGTCCAAATCTCCAAAAAAAATGTCATCATTTCCACACACATCGCTAATTCAGACCGTGAATATCTGTTGAATTAGGGCTGGGCAATAAAACGATAACAATAATCGTAATATAATTCTCCTCGATTAAAATATAAGGAAAATTTGATAAAGTTTGATATTTTCTGTGGTTGCACAAAAATCGCAGATGAGACATGTTGATGTTTGCGAAAGAAAGCAAATGATTGTCCCTGTAAACACTGGCGACGAAAATGAAAACCACACTGTCTAACCGGTCTATTATTTATATATATATACATATATATATATATATACATATATACATATATATACATACACATACACACACACACTGCCTACCCGGACCAGCCACTGAACGTTGGTGAATGAACCATACAGCCTCTCAACAACAATGCATGACTGCGCAATGGCGAAGGCTTTTGACTATTTAATGATATATCCTGCTCCAAAACCTTTACAAAATACATATCAACATAATATATAATGTATTTGTAAGATGTCAGAAAAATAACTACAAAACGATTTTCGATTACAATATTTTGTAATCGTTTATTTACTCAAGTACACATTTACACCCCTAATGTATATATCTCCACAAGGAGAGCTGTCGCATTCTATGTTTGCAAACCTGTGCCATGCTGACATTATGGCCAAATGCATCCCCTAATTTAGTGTTTATTCGATTCTAATGAGCCTTTCGTTACATTCACATATATGTTGGATTGAATAGAATAATTTGAATTGCCAGTCTGGTATACACAGCATAAGCAGTATTGGGAGAGTCTGTGGTCTGTATAGGAGATTCTACAGCTTTAGTGTGTTTATCAGTGTCATGGCGTTGTTTCTGCAGACCCTGATAGGAACACGGGTCCTGTAAAGCCCTGTTTTTACAGGGAGGAGTGTAGGTACGTGCCAAGGGTGTGGGTTATTGGCATTGGTAAATATTGGTGTATTAAAATTGTGTGTCTGCCTTTGTAACCAAAATAATTTAGTAGATTATTTGTATATGGATAAACACAATTGACCGGCAGGAATTTAATCGCTTTAGACTGTCCACATCGATTGAATCTATTTATTTAGTTTTGACAGGAGAATGCTCTGATGGGTGACTGCACCATGAACCTATTAACACTTTCTTTTACACCATGACGCCTTTAGTATATGGTTCAGTCCTTCACCTTTACTGAGCAATATATGCCTGGACATAACTGTTTTGCTAAAATGGTGTAAAGTGTTTCTTTAAATTTGCCTGTCTTCATTATTTGGTATATATATTGAGGATCTTCTCTGATACCCTATATTTGCTCGGTATCTGTCATCAGATTCACAATACTGGGTTCGGTCGTGGTGCATCTCTAGCTGCAATGTTATGCTAACCCGAAACCAAACTATATAACTTTTTTTATTGACTTAAATTCTTCACAAAAATTGAATGAATGTAGAAAATACCAATGGCGTCCATGAATTAAGTTTCCCGGGTTAAACATCAGGTCCAAACACCTCCCTCTCGCTAACCGTTGATCTCCTCTCTTCCCTCTTGAGGTTTTTACTCTGCAGGAGGTGATGTCATCACGCTGGTCATGTGACACCAGTGAGGAGTCCTTTAAGCTGTGTGTGTGTGTGTGTGGGTGTGGGTGTGTGTGTGTGTCAGCTGTCTTGGCTAGCAGGCAAGGCTGTCTGCTGGCATGCACTTGTCTGGCTGTCGTTTGCTCCATATTTGGTTCTAGTGGATGGGCCTCTCTTCCTCTGCTTTCGCCACTCCTGCTCGGAGGATTTAATGTCTGCCTGCCTGGAGGACACTCTACAGGGCTGTGCAGCAGCACTGCTCATTGATACATTAGATTATGTTAGTGCTACAACAACTCGGCTCTGAATCACTGCCTTTGAGTATTGTTGTCTGAACACAGTTGATGGTGCTTAGCATTATGTTGAGTGAGTTTTTTTTTCAACTCTTGAATTTTTGTGTTCCATTCATTTAGAGGAGTGTGGCTCTAAGCATGACAAACCGATTAGAAAATACACATGAAAACCACCAACTACCCTACCCAACCCTTTGAACCTGTTATCAAGTTACTTTAAAGGGCTCACAGCTGATGGTTTATCTGTAGGAGAGTGAGTTATGTACAGCCCGTGTGTCAATTATGCTACCAGGCCTGTTTCTCAAATACTCCTGAGCCTAATTTGAAAGATGATACTTTAGGGGGAGGAAGGTGCATAAAACCTTATTTAATAAATTGAGTTATTTAGTGGAGGTATTGCAAAAGGCACCACCAACTGCCCATACGCTTTCTTATCTAGAGAAACACCTGATTAGTTGTCTTACTTGTTTGCTTCTATTATGAGCTGAAATGGCATAAGTGACCTGTTCAAAATATACTGTGCTTAGGCTCTTATGTGTATTACACAATATTCACAATCACAATTAGGTCTGCAACTCATAATTTTAAAGCATACTTCAACAACCAGTAGTTGTACATGGCATTACACACATAAATTAAGTTTAAACAATGTTAATTTCTGCGGCCAATCATATGTGGCTAAAAAGTTACATTTAATGGCAAAAGATAACTAATTGATAATTCATGTCAGCTTTAATCATATGAACTCCAGGAGGTTGATAGAACATTGACAATAATGGTTTTTGAAGATGTCAATAAAAGGTCATTGACTTACTGCCCAGTCCTTTCAACATCAGAGCTTCTTAAATGGGTTGGAGGGGCAGACCCATTGGCAGCAGTTGGTGGTGGTGATCTATGCTAATGCTAATAGTAGCCCCTGGCCATGCATGTGCACTGCAAGTCACAACAGCTGACTGTCATGGCTGGCAGGCAGGGAAGGGATGGGAAAATGAGGAGAATACCCATGCAGTGTTTAAGGAAAAGTGTAGCTTGTGTGTGTCAAGAATGAATGAAACACTGTACACCATAATTGTTGACGTTACTTTGTCTTTAAGATTGCTATTACCTTTAATCAGTGAGGTTGTCCCTAATGACGTACTCTTCAGACATTCTCTTGTCTTTTAGCCTACATCCATGCTTTTAGCAAGTAGGAGGTTCTGCTTTTTTCCTCTTAACTGAGATTGTTTCCCGTGTGGTTATTCCCCACACTTGCTACACGGTACCACTTTGAGAAACTGCAAGACCGACAGAGCTGTCAAGATTTGTTTTCACTGGGAGCACTTTAAACTAACTGATAGCCTGTTAGCCGATTGCCTACTATCTCCTAATCGTAACCAAGTGCTTTCATATTTTACTTTATAATGCTGGGTGCACATGCACACACAGGCTTCACATAGCCAGTCGGCACATGCCAAAACTCTGACATTGCTGGATTTTAACAGGTTTAGGTGCCGTTTCAAAACTGTTGAACTGTTCAAAACTGATTCGTTAAATAAAAGTTCATACAATAAAATAAGACTTTGTTGTCATTCAATATTCAGTTTTTAGAGGTAAAAAGGACCCGACAATATCCATTAAGTGCCAAAACGCCAGAGATTCTTTTCTTCAAGCAGGGAAAAAATATATATATTTAATTGGTTTATGTAGATTTCTTTTAATGAACTCTTCAAATGTACCTTCGGAAACGTAACTATTATCCGAAGCTTGAAATTTGAAATGATGTATTCTTCCTTTCCAATGGAAAAAAAATAGAAATTCCGGGTCAGACTTTTGTCCATTCTTAATTGTACATTTATTCTTATCGGTTAACGCATGTAACGCATGTAGGGCTGCGTGATATATCGTTTCAGCATCGTAATCACAACGTGCGCATGCGCAATAGTCACATCGCAATAGTCACATTTCACACAATACTTAATACATTAGCATAGCCTCATTAGCAAAGCCGCATTAGCATTGTCGCCACAGTTAGGAGAGCACTAAACGATCAACTTGAGAATAATGGAAAAAAAACAGCGAGCTACACGGACATCGCAAATACGGAATGCGAGATGTTTGTCCAAGTCGAAGCCGCTGCTGTTGTGTAGAACGATCTCCAGGCTTCCCCTCCCGTATGAACAATCTATTATTCCGTGGACTGCAAGTCATGTGTTGGACTGCAAATGCAAATGTTTATTAATAACACAATATTATTATGCTAAACTTAGTTCATGTAAAATCATTTCGATTTTTTTTGTCTATGCGCCAGGAACCCATATGCATAGAAGATAAAAAAAACTTTTGGGAACAAGGCTCAGTGCAGCAGCACTGACAGTTGTTCTTCCTGTTTTGATGTTTGACAGCAACACTAGTTAACTTAACGTTTTATGGTGATACACAGGGCAGTGTAACATCAACTACGCTTGACATTAATAGTCTAATGTTTTATGAGTGTCAATTTGTATTGTAACAGTTTTTCATAATAACCACAATTTCTTTAGATATTATATTAGGGCTGGGTGATAGGGCCAAAATCTTCTATCCTGATATAGGCAATTTAATATCTCGATGACAATATATATCACGATATAGCATGTTTTCTAGTAATTCAATAAATTAATAGTCTGGTCAGGTCTTTACATCACGTCCTGACATTCCTGCTTAAAATCTGAACATATGTGTTGGACATTACAGGAACGTATTTTAAAAGGGGGAAACATAACAATGTAACAAGTGGAGAAATCACTGCGTTGATATTTTGTTTCTCACCACAAGCGCAGCGTTATCCTTCATCTCTCCAGGTTTGTGTTTTGTTTTTGGATGAGCCGGTGCATCACCAGCTTCCAACTCCTGGCATAACGTTAGCGTGAGCACCCGGTCTCTACCGCTGCAATAGCGTCATGCGGCTTCACGTCGCTGCTCGTTAAATGAGGCTGAACATATTTATGAACTACACCTCCCAACTTCAATTGGAACATGTGAAGTGTGATATTGGCAGCTAGTACGGAGTATTTTCTCATTTTATTAAGACCTTTAGTGCAAAATGAACATAAGTTTCAAGTGAAACTATACAGACATTTTTTTTATAAATATAGGCCTAGCCTATAAAATATCAAAGGTAAACACGAAACAGTATAGCAGCAATTAGGGCTGGGCGATGTGGACAAAATCAAATATCTATATTTATGACCAACTACCCTGATATTGATATTGTAGGGATGGCTATTATACTAAATGACTACTAAATATTTAAACAATGAGATGTTTGATAAATAATCATCAGTATAATAGCTTTTCTTCATTGATGTTCTCATTGGTGTGTTTTTTTAATCTGGCCTTTGCTAATGGACCACAGCCCGTCACTGTTTACTGGTGTGCTATCCTATCTGACCTGATAGTACTGTGTGGTGGTGTGGTTGCAGTGGCACAGTCTGGAGAGAAAGCTCCTGTTCCCAGCAGCTGTCCCAGCTACTCTGATGGCCACACGCTGATCAGCAGCTCATAGCTGGCCCTGCTCATTGCTCTTCCCTAGCTGGGACACGTAGCTTTACTTATCTATATCAGAGTCCAGGAGCAAATCTTGGTGTTGGGAATTCCTGTATGCATTCTCTTTTTTTAAAAAGTAGGCTACATAGTTTGTTTTTCCACTTCCAAATTTGTACAGTGAACTGTAATTTTCAAGATTTCCTGTTGAGGTCAATTTTACCTTTTAGATTATTCTATATCACAATATCTAGATTGTCTGCAGTATTCTGATATAGAAGTATTTCTCATAATATTTTTTGTGAGATTTTTTTTATACTGTCCAGTCAGGTGTTCTCAGTGTTTACTCGGGGTGTAATGGTTCCCATCAAAAAAACTTACCGTATGGGATGGCACGCACGGTTCGGTGCGCACACGTGCAAGGTTTGGGAAGGAGAAAAAAAGATGCATGATTTTAGCACATTTTGGAGTCTCAGCCATATAATTATTATAAAGAGTGATACTTTATATTAGTGAGCCTTTACTATACTTTATTATATACACAGACAGTAACAATGACGACTATCGATAAGGTCAGTGATTGCGGTGCTGAGTGATCGCTGGCCAGTAGAGAACATAAAGGTGGACAATGGCGAGCGGAGAGAGCGTCATTTAAGTCTGGGAACATTAGGATTCCACATGGACAAATGTGATGACAAAGTGATGGATAAATCAGCGGCCGTCTTCAACGTACATTACTTATACTAGTGGGAGCATGGCAAATGTTACTCTGGCCAGCACGAGGGGAGCTAAGCCGACGGGCTGAAACTAAACAAATAACTAACGTATCTCTCCTTATAGCCTTCAGCCAACATTTTTGGAAAGATATACAATAGTATAAATAAATTACCAAATATACTCTTTCATGTTGGGGCAGACATTCATGTTAGGGCACTCATAATTAAAAATCATAAATACCGAAGGACAACAGCAAATTGCGCTGTGAATGCTGGCTGTTGAAAGGCTCACGCTAAACTGGATTGCTGGCTTCAAATTATTTACAATATTATGAAACCAACTAGTTTACATTCAAGATCATGGGATGATATATATTACAATAGAACAAACAAATAAATATAACATGGATAATTATAACACACATAAATTGGAGTGAATCCAACTCATGGTTTGACTTCATGGCATTTATGTGTAAATTTGCGCCCCCTGCGGGCGAAGTGGTGCCTAGCGCTTAGCTGAGCACTTACTTAAATTGATGGTGTGACATCACGTCATTTTTTTAAGGATGTACACCAAATGTTCCACACTTCTTCAAGGGTATGTTCTCTATGTGCATTTTTCACATCCTAACAATACTTACACAATACTTGTACAACACAATACTTTTTGGAGACCTGCTTATGGGGGATACACACTGTATGTTGTCGCCAAAATGCAAAACTTTTTACCAATCGGGCTGAGCTATAGGCGTTACCAATCCAACATAATAATATCCTGTACAAAAACAATAGGTATCCACAGATACTCTGAATCCCTATATATATATCAACCATAAACTGTGAACCTAACCATGACTCGCCTGTCAATCATTATAGCTGGGAGATTACGCAGAATAATTATTAATGTTGTTCGAACTTATGCCTTTTCTGGTTCCCTCCTCCCCCAAATGGTCGCACATGCGCACCCAACATGTCCTTGAGTTTGAGGAACAAATGGACAGCCTTATCAGAGCCAGAGTCTGGTACACAGTGCCTCGATAACACCCACCTGTCGATTCCTACTGTTCACGAGGTGCTTTTTCTTACCTAAGAACACACTAACAAACTGCGTACTGGATCGCTGCTGCGTTGCTTTTCCAAATGTGATCTCTAATGTAACGTTATCGGAAAATAAACTGCGTCACCTACTGTATCGCCGTTTAGTTGACGCTGTCGTTTTTCCCCCATTTAATTTCTGAAACTGTTCAATTGGTTAAAACGAATGTTTTATTTAAATAAC
Source organism: Trachyrincus scabrus (assembly GCA_900303215.1). Classification (NCBI taxonomy): domain Eukaryota; kingdom Metazoa; phylum Chordata; class Actinopteri; order Gadiformes; family Macrouridae; genus Trachyrincus; species Trachyrincus scabrus. Next base: position 4,413 of record OMNO01001569.1, on the reverse strand, counting down.
GCTTCAAAAAGCAAAACTACAATATCAAGAGTAAGTGCTGTTTGGAGGAAGTCAGCGGCTTTCGGATCCACTTTTGGTCCCAATCCGACTCGTTTACGGCAGAGCTTCAATGTAAAACGGGTCGCACACCAGACGCGACAGTAGAAAGGACAACACACGTCGGAAGATTCGATTTTAGGTCTTGTTCTGTGTTTAATATAATGGGTGGCAATGGGTGGCAATGGATGGCGATGCGCGCCAAGGTTTTCAGCAGAGCTGGAAGTTAATAGCGCGGCTGTATGGCGGCGCCGGTGTCAGTGCTCTCATTGGAAACAAAAAGGTGGTTGGTAAAAAAGTTTCAATGAAATTGCACCGCAGCACTAGCGCTATTCAAGAGCATACGAAGAAAAAACGCACGCTATTATGGATGACGGATCGCCTGAAAAGGAAAAAATGAAACATGTAACTGGAGTCTATTACCTGATTACCAGCCTGTTGTTATTAACAGGTAGAACGTTTCGATATATCTCGGATATATACATCTTGGATATTCCGTCCTATATGTAGGGTTACCCTTGTTTGTAGGGTTACCCTTCATTCATCTTTTTTCAAGCAGAGAAAATGCATCAGTTGTATGGTAATTAAACTAATATCTGATACTTATGGTTGATGCTACAGCGATATCAAGACATACCCTCCTATTAAACCCCATTATAACTACTGCAGCAATGTCTCCGTGTGACATCGCAGCATCTACAGAAATCGACTTTAGCCGCGGCTAAGTGAAATAGTACACAACACAGTAAAATAGGACATGGGGTGCGTTGTACATCATCAATAGACGTTTTATAACGATGCCAAAAAGTTTTAGGCTGTATTATTCCTTTAAAATATCTGGAAGTTTATTGAGATAGGGATACATTATTTTAGGGCCTACAGTGTTGCCCCTAAGATTGTTACGAGCAGCCGGTGCTGATGTGCGCAGGAGCAGCAAGGTTTTAGTGTGATTAATGATTCCAGTAGGGCTGCATTTAAATATAAATGGTATAATAACATAACAAATGGGCTAGCTAGACAAAGGTCATGCATACATGATGTCTTCTCCCACATTTGAGGGCTTTGTATTGTAAATGTTCAATACCATTAGGGGTTTCAGGGTTTCCCATTAATGTATTAGACTATGGCGGGCTGCCTCAGTCTAATTTTTACCGCCACAGTC
>OMNO01001545.1:2202-13877 GCA_900303215.1 Trachyrincus scabrus | reverse complement strand
CTTCTTAAACCAGGCTTTATAAACCAGGCTTCATAAACCAGGCCTTATAAACCAGCCTTTATAAACCAGGCTTCATAAACCAGGATTTATAAACCAGCCTTTATAAACCAGGCCTTATAATCCAGGCCTTATAATCCAGGCCTTATAAACCAGGCCTTATAAACCAGGCTTTATAAACCAGGCGTTTATAAACCAGCCTTTATAAACCAGGCCTTCATAAACCAGGCCTTATAAACCAGGCCTTATAATCCAGGCCTTATAAACCAGGCCTTATAAACCAGGCCTTATAAACCAGGCTTATAAACCAGGCCTTATAAACCAGGCCTTATAACCCAGGCTCTATGGAGAAGTATAAACCAGGCTTTATGGAGAAGTATAAACCAGGCTTTACTAGTTTCCCTGCGTTCTAGCGCATCCCAGTGTCATATGGTGATATATACACGTGACCATTTTCCTTTATACTGTGATATCATTCGTTGGCCATACCGCCCAGCACTATGTAGCAGGCCTCATAAAGCAGGCTTCACTGGCCCACTCACCTGGAGGGTCCATGAAGTCAAAGTGCACCAGGTCGTCGATCCCCAGCTTCTTCAGCTGCAGCACCACAGAGCCCAGGTTGGACCTCAGGATCTCAGGGTAGGTGTTGTCCTGCGGAGGCCCGGGGGGTCGTTAGTTAACGCTTGTCAGAGTTAGACTTCAGCAATCTAATCGGAATAAGAATTGCGTTCGTATTGGTTGTGTACACTATTTAGCATCATCCTGTGATCCCATGCGTACCCGCAACAGGACCGGGCAATGGATGGAATAGTATCGTCATGAAATGATCGACTTATCGTGATACCCAGTTGGATAGCCTAAATGAATTCTGATAAGATGAGATGCCTTTAAAATGATCAACTATGCGAGAAAGGAAAACTAGTTAGTTAGTCCGAACTTCCATATACTTCAATGTCATGTCAACGTTTAGAATGGCAGTTTGAGATATTAGCGATATTGTGTAAAATGCCCCATGATAATGGTGACACCACATGCTTCCATATGGCCCAGCCCTACCCTAACCCCTACCGGACCATCCTGTGGCCCCATGCGTCTCACCTGCATCTCTGTTTTGTAGGCTTTTTCTGTGTAGAGGCGGAAACACTTCCCTGGCCGTGTCCGGCCGGCGCGACCCGCCCTCTGCTGGGCGGAGGCCTTGCTGATGGCCGTGACGAGCAGCGACTCCACGCGGATACGAGGGTTGTACACCTGGACACGCGGGTACCAAAACAACACAGTCACACAAGACGACCTTGTTTTCGTCCATTGAGAGACACAAAGACCTCCGCCTCTCGCCCACCTTCTGTTTGGCGAATCCGGGATCGATCACAAACACGACGCCGTCGATAGTCAGGGAGGTTTCTGCGATGTTGGTCGACACCACAACCTGGAGGAGAACAACAAAGGATGTCTTGGGTATGTAACAAGAAACAAGATGGCAGTAAAACAGATTCATTTTCCTTTGTAGGGAGTCTGGAGATCATCTTCGTAATACATTTTACTGTGGTTTTATCACTTTCCCCTCGGCTCCTGAGGGATATATACAGTGCTATATAAATAAAGCACTCTTATTATTATTATTATTATTTCAGCTCACATGGGGAGTTTGAAATCATTCTCTGAAATAAATGATCCATCATTTGTGTGCCGTCATCTGCACTCGAGGCATTATTCTTCTGTTCATGTCACTGAACTTCCTGGTCGTATTTCTACCCACCGGAGAACGTCTAAACACCCGGAAGAGTAACCTGTTCTCGCGGTTACTCTGGCGGGTTCGGGCGTGTCACGTGATCGCCGCTACCTTTCTTCCTATGGCGCCGCTGGGCTTCCGGGGCGGCGGAGGCTCGAAGATCCTCTGCTGCTGCTGCGGGGGCAGCGTGGAGTACAGGGGGATGATCTTGATGTCCCCCACCTCAGGCCCCAGGTCGTCTACCTCACGCTTGATCCGCTTACACGCCTCGTCGATTTCCTGACGGGGAGAGGACCAAAAAAAAAAGATGGACGAGATTAGTCGACTTACAGAAAATGTTTTCTGCTTTCGGGTTTCGGATCAGTAAAAGCAATTAATCTGTTGCGTCTCTTTTGGTCGGCTGGTAGGTTGATCTCTCCATCAGATCTGGGTGGACACTCCCACATGTGATGTCACTAGAGGGTACATTTTTTAATGGATTATAACCGCCAAATCAACACCACACCTGGTGGTAAAACAGGGGCCCTTTAGAAAACAAAACGAGTAGATTCAACACGGACCTCTTGACCCGTGAGGAAGAGGAGGCAGTCGCCCTCCTCTTCCTCACACATGTGGATCTGGATGACGGTGCGGATGGCAGCCTCCAGGTAGTCCCTCTCGGGCTCCGGCGTGTAGAAGATCTCCACGGGGTGCGTGCGCCCGGGGATGGTCAGCAGGGGGCAGCTGTCAAAGTACACCTGGAACTTTCCAGCGTCCAGCGTGGCGCTCATCACGATGACCTGTGCGTGAAAAAAAACAAAAAAACAATGTTGTGTTTATCCCTCCGTTTCGGCTGGTGGGTCTGTCTAGTTTATACTTCTCCGTCGGCGTGGCGACAGAAAGACCCAACGTGGCTCGGTGCAGAGGGGCCAACATTTACACCTTCGAGGGTTATTTAACGTGTCCACAAGGTGGCAGTATTGAGTTTTCTGTCGCGTGTCCATCATTCAATAAGAAAACTGTTGCTTTCATCAGCTGTAGCTTTAGTTTAAAGTTTTTTTAAAACACAACCTCCCCCCCCCCATTCCAAGCAGACATTTTAAAAACATATCACTTGCATGAAGTGTACATAATATGCATGTATTAATAAGATAGTAATAAAAACCTACCTTCAGGTCCGACCGCTGACGCACCACCTCCTTGAGGACCCCCATCAGGATGTCCGTGGCGAGGGTCCGCTCGTGGGCCTCGTCCAAAATGATCACCCCGTACCGCTCCAGTAGGGGGTCGTTCATGGCCTCCCTGAGCAGCATACCGTCTGTCATGTACCTACACACACACACACACTTTTATTATTAACATTTATTTCCTATTATCCTGAGCAGCGCAATCGTAAGCGAAACCATCTCCCCCAGGATCAATAAAGTCATCTGAGTGTCGCTACAGTCCATTTCCAGTAGCATTTTTTCACTGAGCCGATGCTTTTATCCAACAAGCAACCTACAGTGAACACAGGTAGCGGTCCATTAAGGAGTAGGCATAAGAGGTTAGGGCATGGGCATCTTTGCTCAAGGATTCCTACAGGTTAGGCTGTGGACATCGGGGATTGAACCCAGACCCTTTGGGCTGGGAAGCCAACGGCCTAGCCTCGACAGCAGCAGACGGTGAGCCTATTTGTCAACAGACTTTGTCCGTCGCTTGATAGACAAAAATCAAGAAACGGAAAAAAGCCGAAGATGGCTTTTGAAAGTTGAAGTAAGTTACGTCACTCAAGTTCACTCATGTACACACGTTACGTTCTAAAACAAACACAATAACACCAACTCACTTCAAGATGGTTTTGGCCGAACTGCAGTCCTCGAATCTGATCGAGTAGCCGACCTCCTGCCCCAGCATGATGTCCATCTCGTCCGCTACTCTCTGAGCCACGCTCATAGCAGCCACCCTCCTGGGCTGCGTACAGGCCACCGCACGCTTTGGACCGGGTAAACCTTTCACCAGATCCACGCACCACTGTGGGATCTAGGGGGATGCACAACATATTAGAAAGCAGCACAATCTGAATCTAGAACAGTGTGCTTTCAAACTGTGGGTCAAAGCAGGGGACCAAGCCGGTTGATAACCACCATAAACTAAATGTTAAATATATTGTCTACAATGTCTTTGTTTCATTTGATCCTTAGTATGTTTCAAGACTGAAAACAGAATACTGTATTGGTGAAATTATACAGAGATGCATGATAATTCTCTCACTTTTTTGTTTTCATTATCATGAGAATGCATTGCTCATTTTATTGCACTAAACATCTGGTCCAAAAGTACCTCCACTGGTCACGGCATCAAACAGTTTGGGAAGCCCTGCTCTGGAAGCTATGTTTGTGTAGCGTCAGTGTGTGTACACACACACACACAGAGAGAGAGAGAGAGAGAGAGAGAGAGAGAGAGAGAGAGAGAGAGAGAGAGAGACACACACACACCTGGGTAGTCTTGCCGGAGCCTGTCTCGCCGACCAGCACGAAGCTTTGGTGACGCGTGATGATGTCGTTGAAGTTCTCCTTGTACTCCCACACGGGCAGCTGTAACCTCTTCTTGAGGATCTCGTAGTAGCGCGGTGTGTGTGGCAGGTTGGTGAAGGGGTTGATTTGCTGGTGCATGGCTAGGCTAGGCTTGACGGACGGTATGCCTGCTCCGAGAGGGACACTGTTGGAGGAGACACCCGGGGGCTTGACGTCCTTCTCCCGGTCTCTGTCCCTGTCTCGGTCCCGGTCCCGGTCCCTGGAGCGGTCCTCACGGTCCCTGTCCCGGTCTCGCCTGAGACACAGATGGAAAACGGTTCACTTCATTAGTTCAACCATATAGTTAGTGGTTCACTATTCGTAGATCATATTTGTAGCTTAGCATAGTTAATTGCATAACAAATCCGGCCATCGCCGAGCGAACCAGAAGCACACGTGCCTAGCCGGACGTGTGACAGACGTTAGCATTGTGGTGGCTAACCGTTAGCATGCTACAAGCAATAATAAACAAATACGTTTTAGGGTGGAGCACGCGTGTTCATACTCGTGTCACTGCGTGTGCATGACTTAACTGCAGCTGTGGTGCATTTAATATAGTCGACCGGAACAAAACAACCACGTATCAAATGACAGGGGCTTGGATAATAGATACATGAATTGTGTATAAGAAGCTAACGTTACAGCTACGTAGCGACCGCTAGCCTAGCCCGGCGCTAATGCTTTCGATAACGTAGCTAATAACGCCGTTAAATGTTCAAATGAAACTCACCCCTCGGACCGCTTCTTGCTGGAGGAGTAGTCATCGCCCAGGTCTAGGCGGTGTCGTTTAGACATGTCTGTTAGGACAAACGTGTAATATTTCAAGGCAAAGTGCACCAAGTCTTCTTCTCTTAGCTTAGCATCCAGCAGCCACTGGCTTTCCGACAGGGTGCGCTGCGCCGGATGCGCGCATGCGTGAAGACAAACACAACTTCCGCCCGTTGGAAGACGCGCCTCCGGTTGGCCTCCGAGCAACAGCGCATGCGTGGTGGTGTGCGTGGTGTCACCGTCGCCGCCGTTCACTTTCAATGAGAGCAGGACGTCCCGCGTCCGCGTCCACAGCGACGAGAAGAGTTGAATTAATAAATGTTAACTCGAGAAGAGTTGAATTAATAATGTTAACTTTTATGAAAATGAGTTATTTGTTGATGTCTCTAACAACTCGACAGGGACACAAGACGTAGACACAAACACCAACGTGATCTTAATTGTCTGTTTGTTGTGTTGTGTACTGAGAGCCAAGGGCCAGGGCCAATTGATTTGTGTGATTCTGATTGGATCATTAGATTAGATTCAACATTCAATAGCCGAAAGTCAATTGTTTTCGAAATAGTATTTGCTTATAAATAATAAACAGGGGAAAATATTTTTTTGTAATAAATGTAATAAATTACACGTTTTATCCCTCCAGGGATGGCTAGGCGTGCAATGGGTGCCATAATAGACATACATAGTATTTACAAGCAAACAAGTACAATTAAATACAATTAAAAGTAGAAGGTTTTGTATTGTCCATGGTGATGCGGTGCCGGCTGGTGAGCAGGCTGGTAGCCTTCAGGCGGTGTGGCCAGGCATCCAGTCATGATCGCAGCAACACACTAAAACAGAGACAGCATTATGGTTAGATGGGGCAGGATGAACGAGCAACATGTAGGAGACCTCTAGTCTTAGTACCCATCGGCAGCAGGGGGTAGGCTAGTGCTGGCTAACAGGCCGATTTAGCTGTAACGAGAGCTGAGGTACACTCCTAGGGGCAAAAGAGTAAAGTGGCAGGTTTTAAGTTTGGATTTGAGTCAGCTTCCCTGATTACAGGAGGCAGACTGTTCCACAGATAGGACTCTCGATAAGAGAACGCTCTGTTTCCTGCTGATTTCTTTTGAACTTTTGGAATTGATAGAAGGCCAACTCCTGAAGACCGGAGGGGAAGGACAAGAAAGAATAATGAGGTCCTTCAGGTAGGATGGTGCTAATCCATGCAGGACTTTATAGGTTGGTAGTAACACCTTAATAATGACCTCCCATTAATTGGAAGCCAGTGGAGGGAGGAGAGAATAGGAGTAATGTGGTCAAATCTTCTAGTTCTAGTTAAAGAGTCTAGCAGCTGGAGGCTTTTCGTTGGTGGAGTTCTGTAAACCAGAGAACAGTGCATTACAGTGATCTAGTCTAGACGACAAAAACGCGTGGATGAGCGTGTGATGGACTACACATAGTGCATGCATACATTGTGTATTTTAAATATTAATCTATATAGCTCCTTAAACATAGTGCATTGTAAATATTAGTCTACTATACAGCTCCTTAGACACCTGACTCCACCTCTACGACACGCCCATCGAGGCGTTTTTTAACCACAGAAGTCAATGAAGCGTGACGGACAGACGAGCCTCAAACCCTCAACCTACACACAGAGGACCCAACACTTTAACCATGTTTCAAAACAGGTACGTGGAATATAAATCGCCCTTTTGCAACAGCATTATGAACTGACTTTTCCCCACAGCAAACAACTAAGATAAGTGCAGAATATCTGATGAAATGTTAGTAATAGTTGCGTAAACGCCGGATTCTTGACTTTGGGCCTGTGGTATTTTGTGGTATTTTTTGGAAAACGGTGGCCTAGTTAACGGTCTGTTTCCAAAGCAAAAAATGCAATGAATGCAATTAATCCCCTTTCCCCAAAAACGCGTCCATAGTTAAAGTACTATGTCTGTCTTTATTGGTTAAATTGGTTCGCTCAGCTGTCTTTAGTTGTGCAGCAAGCAATGTAATAACGCAGTAAAGTTAGTATATTTGTCATAGTGGATATGTGATAGGCTATTCGGTGGATATTAGTTTTTCTATTTTCAATAGCTTATGAGTTATTCACATTTGATACAATTGGTTAACAGTTTTGTTAATCGGGGACGATGAAGAACAATTTACATCCTTTGATTTCCATTTCTGAGATACTTTATTTGAATGCAAACGAAATGCCAATAGCTTTCCTATGTAATCACTGAGAGGTCCATCATCCATTTAAACATCTCACCTTACAGCAACAATTAAGTCAAAGATTTGCTTGTATTTATTACAATAAAAACATGAATTCTAATTTCAATAGGTCTCAAATATTTCAAGATTCAGTAGCTCTCAGACCATGTGACCCAGAGGGCTCAACTTTAATCTCTTCTATGACGGTCCCCTCCAATTTACAACTTTGATTTCTTCTATATTTCCCTTTTGAAAAGTTCAATACCTTTTTGAATACAGCAACATTCAATAGCTCTCAGGCCATGTGACTCACAGGGCTCAAACCAAACAAAGCTGTTTTGACCCCTGTGAGTCACATGAACTGAATTTTGCAATATTCAAAAATGAATAGACTTTTTCAAAAGGTTAAATATGGACAAATGAAAAGTTTTCAGCCCTCTTGGTCACATGGTTTGGAAATGGAAATCAAAAGGATGTAAATTGTTCTTCATCGTCCCCCGATGACAACATTGTTAACCAATTGTATCAAATGTGAATAATTCATAAGTGGCCACATGCCACCGAAGTGGCTTCTCTGGGCTCCTCTGACCACAACACACAAGCAGATGTGATGAGTAAACCATTTCTTTGTAGGGTTGTAGTTGTTTGCAGGCAGAGCAGGTGAGACCAGCCACCAAACAGTCCACAATGAGCTATCGAAAATAGAAAAATGAATATCCACCGGATATCAAATATCCAATATGAAACCAACTTTACTGTGGCCCTATAATAACTCGATAATAGCCCTGTTGTGACAGCCTCAAAAAGAAGTAGGACTGATTGTAGTTTGTGTTCCAGATCAAAGCGGCCCACTCTGTCAATCAGCCTGTTGGTCTTCCTGGCTGAACTTCAAGCCACGGTCCAGCATTGCAACAATACTGCCGCTTTACCAGAGGTCACCCAATTCAATAACACCGTGTATGCCGCGTGCAGACTGAGACCCAGCAGTGGCCTGGAAACCAGATTCCCTCGGGTCTACGGCCATGTTCTCTTTAAGCAGGAGTATCCGCATGGAGCCTTGAACGCCATCTTCTACATCGGTGGCTTTCCGCTGGGTTGTAGCGATTGCTCCGACCTCAGAGCCATTCACGTCCACCAGTTTGGAGACATCGCCGAGGGCTGTGGTGCCACCGGTGACCACTACAACCCGCACGGGGTGCCTCACCCCGGCCACCCGGGGGACTTTGGTAACTTTGAGGTCCAACGCAAGATGATCACCAGTGAGAAGGAATACACGAACACCACCCTGTTCGGACCGCTGTCGATCATCGGCAGGGCCGTGGTGCTGCACGAGAACGCGGATGACATGGGCGAAGGCGGCAACGCTGCGAGCGTCCTCAACGGCAACGCCGGCACCAGGCTGGCGTGCTGCGTCATAGGGCTTTCCTCAGATACCCTCTGGAGGAAGTACCGTTTGTGACATCGTTTGATGAACCGGTGATGACATCATTTGATGAACCATTGATTGCGTCATTTGATGTAACGTTGATTCCTGTTGTTATCTCATTGTGATCTGAGTGCTTACCTGATACGACTCATTGATTTCTCTTCTTCTTCTTTAATCATATTTCTGTGCGAAGCCCCACCCACCCTGTCACACGTGTCGTGTATCAGGAGGTATAACTAATCAATAATAATAAAGCGCATGTGGCCTGGACTTCATGTGTATTTTGCCTCCATTTCTTTATTTTTTCTTCATTTTCAATATATCGTTAATTTAGTGGTTTATTGATGTATTTACAGATATTTACACAATGTGTAATAGTTTGGTCTGCATCGTAGTTTGCTGCTGAAACATCAGGACACTGAAAACACTTCTTTTTTTTTTTTTACACAACACACACATTCTGTTGCCGGGACACACATTCTCATGTTGGGCGTTTAAAAAAGGTGTACAAATATCCATGTCAATATTTGACAATTACTCTTAATACCACGTGGGCCGCACTTCATGAGGACTTCCTTGAATCATTTGTGCATCTCCGGAGGCTGTGTCCTCAGGATCCAGTTCACACACACCGCCTACGTACACGTACCTACGTAGTGTTTTTAGGACTGTTCCTCCTCGCTTTGGGGGGAGGGGAACCGGGGTTCTCTGGGAGATCCTCAAAAGACCTGGAACCTGGCTCCTGCACGACGGGCGAGTCGTTTCCATGGTGACCAGGTGACTCCACGGGGGGGGTCATATGACGGGCGATGACGGGTCGTTGATGGCGTGGTCGTCGTGGTCGAGGCCCTCTTCAGTGTCGGGCGGTTCGGCCGCAGGCGTGACCGATGCTTCGCCGCTGGACCGGCGCTCTGTACCGGGCCGAGGGATCGTTGTGGAGTCAGGTGACGGCGACGGCGGGGCTCTTTGTGATTGGTCAGGATCGATCAAGCCAGATGTTGATTGGTCCTCGTGGACGGGCGTGTTCTGCTGAGTCGGGGCTGACTCGCCCTCACCTGTGACATGTGACAACAACACCTTTACGTTTTTGTTTTCCATCTGGAAATCAAGCAGGCTGACAGAAGCACCCTTATCAGGCTGACAGGAGCACCCTTATCAGGCTGACAGGAGCACCCTTATCAGGCTGACAGGAGCACCCTTATCAGGCAGGGGCTGCTGCACTGGCCGGCCGAACAGAAAAAGGTCTCAGATATCGACGAGCTATCAAATAACGCTGACCGTTGAAAGGCCCATCGATCGCACCTACAAAATCTCGCAAACAATGCAAGTTCAGTTTACCGATGCTCCGCTGATGTGGGAGGCCTGTGCACCGTAGAACCAATGGAGATATCGCCATAGGTAGAACTGATACGTTGATTCTAGTTTCCAGGTGGTGATTTCCGATAACTTCTGTGTGCCCACCACACAGGTGTGATAGTAAATAGGTTCTATAGCCTCGGTCTCTGTAGGAGACCTGGCCCACACTGGCCCACACACCACTCTCTTTTCCACTGTCTTCAACTTTAGTGCTGCCTGATAAGCTCTCAATACCCAGTCAAACACAAGAGCCAAACACTGTTTGCGGCCGAGTGAATAATTAGTGAAAAAGACAAGTTGACTTAACACGAGGTAATTACTGTCTTACGTTATCGTCGGACATCCTGGCCAACACAGGCTCGGCTAGTCAGACGACTATAACGTTTGTTGGAGAGACAGAAACCAAATATGTTAGCCCTCTGCTGCTTCGTAGGTCTGCCACTGTAGCTAGCTCCAGCAGAGCCCATGTGACCCGCGAGGGAGATGATCAAAAGGACGGCTTCTCTTACCTTCCAGACTGTGTTGCGCTAGCAGGGCAGTCTGTGGGGGTCCCTCTGGTGTGGTGTTCCCTCTTCCCTCTGTCCAAGCACAGAACAACATGTACTTTAGTAAAACACTACAGTGCTGGACACCATGAGGACGATGAGAATTAAATAAACGATTGATGTCAATGATTTTTGAGTCATTTCAGCAGATATCTGAGGGCTACATGTTGAGGTAAGAGCGAACAAAAAGAGACAGAGAGAGTAAAAAGTCTGATCCACCGCAACAGACACGTACTTCCACATAATCCCAGGGAAACATTATAGGTCAGGCCTCCATGCAGCAGGAAGAGGGAGAAAAAGAAGAGAAGATGAAAGGAAGAACAGAACGCATTTCTCTCAGATCATCGAGTCATCGGAAAGATGGGCAGTAGCGATGGAAAATGACAGTGAGTGACATGTGAGTGCGTTCAGAAACAGATATCCCCTCTTAGAAGCCCGAGAACGAGTTATCCCCAGGATGTGAGTGGACGTCTGATATTCTCTTTGAGCATGCTCGACGAAACGTGATCTTGCGTGTACTCTTCATCGTATTCAAGGTGTAAGGGCGTCTACCTGGCAGGCTCCACAGTCCAGACACTTCCAGGGTTTTCAACTTCTTCTCCAGCGACGCCACTCGGTTTCCTAGGATTCTGAACACGGGAGGTCTTCGTAAAACACACGCATGGGCCTGGGCTTCACTTTCGTGGGTAATTTCACAATCAAAAAAAGCAATGTCCATAAGACGTTTTGGATTTTTCTCTTATTTTGGCCTTTTGAGCGCTAGCATGTCAGCACGTACCACCTGCTCTGCCTGTTATCTATCTCAAACTTCACAGCAAACCGGTTTAACCATCACCTGCCTGTGTCCTGCCGTTGGAGAAGCCCTGAGAAGCCACTGCAGATGGCATGTGGCATGGGGTACTTTTGTGTTTTAAACGTGAACTTTTACAAATAACTAATAGGATGGGGATGGGAGTGCTGTACTTGTTCGTCTGCCGCTGGTGCTGGATCACCATGTTCTTCTCGTGGATGGTTTCCAGCAGGGCCGTGGCCAGAGACTTGAGGTCTGAGATGGACTGCCGGGTCAGGGGGAGACTGCAGCCGTTCTCCTCAGACAGCAACAGCTCCTGGACTGCACA
>OMNO01001523.1:41699-42930 GCA_900303215.1 Trachyrincus scabrus | reverse complement strand
CGGACTGCCTGACCGGGGTGCTCTCAATCTTCAGGTTGGGCTTGTCGCCACCCGCCGTGGCCCCGGGGCCCATGCGCTTCTTGATCTCAGCGGCCATGGTCATAAAGGCCTGCTCCACGTTGGTGGCGTTCTTGGCGCTGGTCTCCAGGAAGGGGATGGCCAGGGAGTCGGCAAACTCCTGTCGACAGACAGAGAAGGAGAGAGAGACACAGAGACAAGAGTTAAGCAGCCGTGTGGGTTAGCAAATACCAGCGCTGTTGTAGATACGATGCAAAGACCGTTCACCACACAATCAACAGTTACTTTTATAATAAAGAAGTCAGTTTACAATCAATAGTTATTTGTTCAAGCAAATAATTTACTTAATTTACTTGGAGACAAAGTGTTCCTCTGGTCTGGTAAGATGAAGTGAGAGTTCACCAGGGTAGACGTGTAATCGTCAACATGAGAACATCATGGATTTCACTGAGTTGGTGTGGACAGACAGTCGTGCTGCCATACCTTGGCTGTGGTGTAGTCCACCACTTTCTTGGTGGTCAGGTCACACTTGTTGCCCACCAGCAGCTTGTTGACATTCTCGCTGGCATAGCGGTCAATCTCCTGGAGCCACTGCTTCACGTTGTTGTAGGACTCCTGCTCAACAAGAAACAAGATTTTCGCAGGGCAGAGGAGGCAAATAATATAATGATGGTCACATGGAAAATGAGACGGCATTATCGCTTGTTGGGTTGACAAAGAGGATATGATATCCCACCTGATCCGTGACGTCATACACAACGATGATGCCGTGGGCTCCGCGGTAGTAGCTGGATGTGATGGTGCGGAACCTCTCCTGGCCGGCCGTGTCCCACTGGGGAATGTTCAGCATAGTTTAGCAAAAGCACATTTTGTTCATTTGCTTTGAGATCAATGTCAAATACCAGAATGAGAATGTACAGGATACAACTCATTGATCGGAGGGAATATATCTTATATATACCTATACACAGAAATGGAGGCAAAGACAATCTTTGGGTATGATAGCAGTGTTGTCATGGTTACCGGTGTTGGATGCGCCACCGGTGGGATTTTATTCGCACCGTCCCCACTGTCATTTTGCTATTATTATTATGATTATTATTATTATTCGATTTGTCAAATCAAAAAAGTGTTAGCTTAAACGGTCGCGGAAGTCAAGGAGACAAAGGGGACATTCTTGATACTTTTTTTGCGCTGTACAGCACCACACATA
>OMNO01001523.1:4199-36699 GCA_900303215.1 Trachyrincus scabrus | reverse complement strand
GTCTGCTATCAGACTTTAGATCTAATCTAAGGTCTGATTTGTGGAATGGATATCACACAACTCTTCCCAGCACTTATAACTGTATAGTCTAGAGTGTTTGGACACAGTGTATTAGAGGACTGAACTCACCACGTCACTCTTGGTGGTGTATACAGATTCAGACAGGCTCTCTATGGCCATCCATTTAATGGGAACGCGAATAGCCGCTTTCTGTCGGTAGTAATTGCTGCTGTTGATTTTTTTGGACAGACCAAAATCGGCCACACACACTCGGTGGGAGTCTCCAAGCCTGTCACAGAAAGAAAGAAAGAAAATGTATTTCAAGATTATAAGATATTATGTAAATGTAATATTTTGAGCCACCTAGAATTTTAGTAACAGATTATAATTGGTGTTATTTTAAATGTGCTAAGATGTGTATTGTTGTATGTTTGCATCATCAGTACTGTCTGAGACTAAAGAGCTCACATTTGGATCAAAGAACAAATCAGTAATTGCCTTTCAAAAAACATGTTCAACACTGTGCCAGATGCACATACACATCCTCTTGAGGATTCACTCAGACTTTCTGGTCACAGACTCGTCAACTGATGCGTCCTTCCTTCCTAGCCTCCTTTAACGTCACTGCGGCTGCATACCAATTACCAGGGACAGAGATGTAGTCTTATCCCAACAAGGAGGCCTTGATGTCGTTGGTGTTGTTTAGCCTCACACACAGCAGTTTGTCTGGGGGAACTCACATGCAGTTGCGGGCAGCCAGGTCTCTGTGTATAAAGCCTTTAGAACTAAGGTATTCCATCCCAGCAGCGATATCGACCATGAAGCGCAGGAGGCTCTGGTAAGGCACAAACTGGAAGAGAGCGAACACACTGCCATTTGACTATTTTTTGGACAAAACTTAAAAAGGCGCTGTAGGTAGGATTTAAGAGCTATTATTAGAGTGTCATTTGTTAGAAATGATATAGCCACCCATCAGCTATTAGTGAGTGAAATGGGCTGTGTGCGTGAACTGCAACACTAGTTTCAAAATCTTGCTCTCCTGCTCTTTTCTGCTCTCTCTCTTTACAACTCTCGAATCTTACCTACAGTAGCACAATAAATATATTGTATGTAGTATGTAGTTAGTGTACACTGCACACATTTGTGCTTGTGTGTAGCAATGAATAACTGCATGTTCATTTTTAAAAAGCAATCTACTCCCATAATTAAATTTAATTCACTTGAATGAAAAGACATCTGTGCAAAACCCGCCATGCATGTCAAAAATTTATATAATCTTTTGAATATGCATCAATATGCATCAGTTCCATGTATTCACCAATTAGTCTTAATGGTTTGTTATGATCTCCATTAATTGTGTATTCATGAACACAGTCTACCGCAATATTATCTCTCAGGTGGTACTGGGCCCCTTTTATATGCACTAATTTGCAGAAACATCCCGGTTCATCTTTTTGCTCCAAAACACAATATAATACTATATCTTATGGTATTATATTGTCTATAATATATCCAGGCATATCTTACAATAGGTATGTCCTTATACCGCGTAGCAATGAGAAAGCACCGCAGATCTCCATGCTTCATGAAGGGTAGGATCACCAAGGGCACAGAGAGAGAAGAGTCCTCCTCCCTTTCCAAAGCGACACCTTGAGGACACACACACACACACACACACACACACACACACACACACACACATACACATTCACATTCACATACACACACAGTACACGCTGTGCACAGGGCTACGATATGGTCTTTCAAAACTACATATTAGTCATCTAACAGCGAATGCTGTCGTAGTGGCTAAGGCTATGATATCTCACCAAGGAGCCGGACAACGTTGTCATGATCAAAGCTCTTCATGATCTCCGCCTCTTTAATGAACTCATGTAGGTCCTCCTGGCGGTGGATTCCTGGAGGTGTGAGGGAGCAAACACTGATGTAATGATTCAGTGCACAGAATTCCCGGTTACGTTCCGGTCGAGAGCTACTGTGTGTTTGAATGCATACCTCTGATGGTCTTCACGGCAACTTTGACATCAACTCCTTCCTCTGACGTTAGGATGCCCTCATAGACCAATCCAAACTCCCCTTTGTGTACAATAGGAAAGATGGTTGAGATGTATACTCACCAAGATTAAGTTCAACCACGGTTTTTGTTAAAAAAAAATCTATACAAAAAAATCACCTATAGAAAATTACTACAATAATATACCTCAAATTTGCATTTGTAGACACACTTTCATTGTTTTTCATCGTGGAATATGTAATGACATGGCAATAGCATGGTATTTAAAAAAGATGTATATTATATTATATATTATATATATTTATTTTGCCTAATGTAATCTCGGCATCATTGAAAATGAGAGTCCACCCCTCAATGTATTCCCGAGAAGTAAATAAAGGTTGAATGAATGAAAAAAGTATACCCTTAGTTCTATTCTATCTAATCTCTCTATCAGTGTGTTTACATGCACACTAACATACCGGTCTATTTGGTTCAGGCAAGCAAGTCGATTTATTAACTTATGTAAATGCCTTAGTTTGGTTAAGCAAATCAATGTATTCCCATAGAACGCGGTTAAGACACCTAGACAACTCGATCATCAATAGCCTACCTTACAGGGAGTATGACCTGAATCTGTTTATTCAGCCCAGTACTAAGCATACTGCATGAGCAGCACCGGTGATGGTGGTATTATGTATTGGCTGACCTTTGCCCAGCTCCTTGCCCAGGGTGAGTCGACTGCGCTCCACCAGTGTATCCCTTAGATTGTCCAGCAGGGGGTCATCATGTGCACCCAGCCACTGGAACTCATGAAGGACCACTGAAGAACAATGATTTGTAAACAATGTGGCTAATCATGTTATTATATTTCTAAACAATTTTGAACATTTTAAACATTTTCAATGAAGAAACATTTAAAATGGGTTTAGGCAACAACACAAATTATAATTAGAGGAAGAATAACCTTCCTGTTTTTTTCACTACTACTAATATACTAATAATACAATCATCATGACATAATTGAGGACTTCAGGTAGGCTATTATGGATTTAAGTGGATCAGGTACATTTTGAGCTGTTAGCTGTCAAAGGCTTACCACTCCCTAGCTCTGGCCTTGACTGTGGCGGCTCTTGTGGCGGTAGAAAGGTAACACTGGGGTTCCATGGCATGAGCTCCACCTCCTGGTCAGGTCTGGTAAGGAGAATAGTATTGTACAGAAGTGCTCTGTCATTCTGCCTTTGTTCTTCTCATAATATTGAATATTCAAAACAGCCGTTCAGAAAACACTGCCATTAAAGAGTAAATGTAACCACAATTGTTATTTTATGTGGTATTTGGTATCTGTTCTCAAAATGAATGGCAGGTGCTTTCACTTGATTTGTGTGGCAAGTGAAACCACGTGGCCCCATTTCAATCATTGCAATAGGGTAATTGCATTGATTGATACCCAAATCAATGCAATCTTTCACCAGAGATGGCGCTCTCCCTGCAATTAGATTTCAGTGTTATGTTGTTCTTTAAACCAATATGCAAAACCACAGCATGCGAATTGCAAACCCTACATATTTAAGCGTCAAATGAACAAAATGTGAATGTTCCAGTTACATTTGTTTGGTGACTGCACACCGCAGGGAGAACACAACAGCGAGGGCCAGAGCTAGTAATAGCAAGCTTCCCAAAAGGCCACCGATTATACTCCATGAGAGGGGGATGGTCTCTTTCTGAGGAACTGTATGAAATTCAACAAGAACCGATGTTGAGCGAGGTTCAGAGATGTTTGAGGCAGGAGAAACAGTCACTATGACCGGGACCTTCCCTGTAAGATAAAGGTGTACAAATGCATACATAAGAATATGAACATGCAAGCATATAACAACTGAGTGCATTGTAAAGTGCAGATTTATTTCCAGTGAAGAAAAAAAAAACATACAAAAAAGTACAATATTTGCAAAGCAAAGCAATTAATTCAACAGAAGCCTTGGTTATCAACTTCAACTTCAAAAGTGATGTGGTGGATTACATAGAAGTGATATGGATTGATCCTGGTCCAAGCCTCGACTTAAAGACTCAAACGTTTAAAAAAAGTAGGATGAGATGTAAATATGGATTCAAAACATGCCCTCTATAGGCATGACTGTTGTGTGTTTTTAAAGGGGAGGAAGGATTACTCACATGCATGGACATTCACAGTGGCCTCGACTGAACTCCTGCCCCCCTGCCGGGTAGACAAAGCATTGGTGGCGCCAACAGACAGACGGTAGTCATGGAGACCTCTCAGCCCTGTGACGTTGACCTCTGTGGCGGTCAGACCCGCTGAGCTCGGCAAAAAGACCACATCCTCCTTGCACGCCTCCCATCGATGACCGCTAGCCTCCCCTTGCTTCTCAGAACACGTGATGCTGTATGTCACCTCTTCTGCCTCCCTGCCCCCCAAGTCACGGGGAGGCTCCCACCGAACGCTCAGAACCGAGTTGCTATGATGATGGACCATCACGTTCACAGGGGCTGAGGGCGGCCCTGTGAGAGAACAAACACAAGTAGAGGAGGAGTGAGACCGCAAGAGAAACAGAGCCAAATAATAATGAGGTTTACATTATGGCAGAAAGTTTTATGTTTGTGTATCCGAATACACTTTAAGTCGCTTCGGACAAAGGCATCTGCTAAATGACTAAATAGTAATATGCAGTATTTTTAAATTGTGAAGTACAGTCTCTATCTATCATCCTCATCATGCTTTATAATAGTATCATATATGTGTGCTGAAACACAACATGAAATCAAAGTTCCCCAGTGAATAGAAAACATGTTATGATTATTATAGGGTGACATGTTCTGACAGCTTGAATCAACTTTCATACTGTCATTGTTGTTATTCTCATTTATATAAATGGATATATCTATGTATAATTCCACTATGTATGTATGTAGTATATTGTCTGCTTGGGAGAGACTGATTGTCCCTGTTATGGGAGGCTGGATGAAGTTTTGTTCTTTGTATGTCGTTCCTTTCTTCATATATGCAAAATAAAAAAACTATCGATCAAAATCGATCAACCTAAATGATCAAAGTCTTTCATACTTGTGCAACCCTGGCGGTGTGGGTCAGAGTGCAGACGGTCGTACCCGTCTAGACAGTCACATTTCTCAGCTCCCTCCTGTTCTGTGCTGCTTTTGGGAGGACACTGGCGGCATCCTCCGCTCTCATTGGCTGGTTTGTAGTAGCCCACTCTGCAAGCTGAAAAAAGCACAATACCGGCTGAAAAAACCCCAACTGAAAACACAAACACGATTACTGTAGTATGAAAGACTATGTTATTAAATCAGACTGTATTTCAACTGAAAATCAAAAACTCATATAGGGTAGAATTCAATGTATAAAATAAGGTGTTTACAATCGGTATGAATATGAATGAAATATCACATATGAAGTATAAAAAGTCACAACATCGTCAATATTGTCAACCCAAACAAAAAAGTGTTTGAATCACAAGCTGCAATGAATATAAAAAAGTAATAGAATCCTGGATGGAATGTGTCCTAAAATATAGGTTACATGGATGAATAACAACTTAAAATGTTGAATAATTCATATCAAGTACTACATCGTTTTACTTACTTTACAACATACTCATAACACAACATAGCTGTTATGTTCGTACCTGTACAGGTTTCATCCGCTCTCTCGTGGCCAGGAGCACACACACACTCCCCGTCCAGCTGTCCCCAGACACCATCCACAAGACAATGCGCCTCGGGGGGCAACGACAGCACAATGGTGGCCCCATCGACGCAGGAGCCCTGTTGGGGCTCCCCGGACCCAGCGACAGCCCCCGCAAACCTAGCTAGGCCGGCCACGAAGCCGGGGCACCTTCTGTAGTACAGTCTCACAGACACTATGATGGCACACGTTCCCGAGTAGGAAAACCCTAGGTGAAAGCCCCGCTCTATGACAGAGCCCAAGGTGAGACTCAGATTGCGGCTGACATAGGGTTCTATATGGCGATGGACAACCGATGCAGGAAACGGATCGGTGGCGAGGAGGGACAATACCTCCGGTACTCTACTGCTGAACCTGGCGAGTGGCCTCTCTGAAGTAAACAGGTGAACGCCCAGTGGCTTCACCTGATCGGACGGTTCCTTCTCCAGGGCAAATTGGATATCAAATAGCAGTTGATGGGCATTCGCACGTTCAATCCAAGGGCTCAGCAGAGTCCTGCGTCTGCTGCCGGTTAAGCATGCTTGGAAAATAGGGTATCTCTCGGAATTCAACCTCAAAGTATATTGTAGGTGCCACTGTTGTGAGAAAAAAAGATTTAAAAGATATTATTAAAATGATGTCTGTAAAACGTTGGAATAGGATTAATTGCATACTCTACGTACAAGGCTATTTATAGATTAGTATGGAAAAGTGAGAACTATCCACTCACTTCATTGCGCGGTTCGGAAGCCCATTGCAATTCCGTTTGCTTGACAGAATTGAAAAGTTCCACTAGAGAGAAAGCAGTAATTGTGTTAATTGTAGCTACACCTTTGTAGCCTGGCGAGTGCCAAGCCTTCGCACGGAAATTATTATTTCCTTCTGAGAAGACCTCGCAAGATCACCACTGAGTCCCTTTCTTCTTTTGAGGCAGTAGCATATAGGCCTAACCTAAGCTACTACAGAAACTCGTCTGCCAAATAAACTATAGGCTACGGAAGTCCTGAAAGGAAACATAACAAAAAGATGAAAAAAAGATGAATATATGTAGCCTATTTATCGGTCGGTCTTTATAGAGCTTGGCACTTGTCCGTGCGGACGGGGTACTGTCCGTGTGTGTGTGTGTGTGTGTGTGTTCGTGCGTGTGAGATACTTGATGAGCGTACAACTTGTCCACATCCATCTTTCTTCTACACCTACAGACATACTGATTACAGCCTATATCCTTTTTTGTGTTCTTTTAAAAAAATAATATAGGCCTAGGCCTATGCCCTATTTGTTCAGTTCAGCAAAGCTGTACTCAATAAGGAAAAGGTTCTATAAAGACCGATATTACAGATCACGTCTGCCTCTGCATGGCAAAAGGAGACATACCATAGAAATCAAGCCCCAGCATACAGTCTTATGAGCCTCACTGACAACTTTCTTCTTTATATATATATATATATTATATATATGTTGCCTTTCAGGGCTTCTGTACCTCTAGGTCTATAGGCCTACGTAAAATGATGGGAGGAAATCATGAAGACTAGTAGGCCATTACTAAACGAAGAGATAAGCACCTGAGACGCGCACACTCACCTTCCTCCGGCGGCATCTGCGCACAGCACCCGAAAAACAATATCCATATCCAAAGTAGTTCCATAATGTGCACAACAGTCATTGACACAACTTTGGAAAGACGTGGATTTAACAATGTTTAGTTTGCTTTTTTGTGTTTGATACCAACTTCATAATAGCCTATAAAAAAGAATGTCTGTTGCCTTTAAAATAATTCTACTAATAGTCAACTCTACGTTACAGTTAAATCAAACAAATCAGCTAACTAATGAGTGACTATCGGATACAGCCCTGACATGCCCTCCTTTAGGAAAGCCACGCCCTTCGGGCTGTTCCCGAGATATTGTACTTCAAGCATTAATGTTAGAATTTATTTTTCTGGAAATATAGGCCTCGAAAGAAAATATATCAGGATCCAAAATAATCTTTAGATAACTTTATAACTGATGAACAACAATATGGATCAATAAGAATGTAATAGCTGGACAAAAGCCTAGACTATAGGCCTATTTAATTTAAAGAGGGATATCCTTTAAATAAGCCTAGGTCTTTCTTTAAATGTTTCTAGATCATATAGCGAATGTATAAGTGCTATGAAAGCTTTTAATAGTTAGAATTTCAATATTGAATCTCTTCAAGAAGCATTAAGGTTAGAACCAGTGGTAGACCTATGTAGTCTGTATTCAAATATTGGTGTTTGTATTGGTAGCGGTGTTGATATTGACAAAACAAGTGTTTTTGTAATAGGCTATAGAACCTGACTCATTAACACATTTATTTTGATTTTGTGAATTTGGGACTTTAGGCCTATACACCCAAAGTTTGGCTCGTCATAATATGTCGAGGCCTACAATAATTTAGAAAGGAGAATGTCGAGTCAGAGAAATCATATAGATCTTGTAATATGTATGCTGATTTAAATTGAAAGTATTGCATTATTTTTAGTTATCTACTTGTTTACAGCTAGTTGACTAAGGACTGTGTTTTGCAAACTCATCACAAGGTCTCCCAAATTGGTCAATAGGCCTACTTCTCACTTCTTCTTTTAAAAAACCTAAAAGTGATCGCCTCCCACACCCAATGAAGATGTTTGCATACCATATAGACTGCAATTTAAGTTTGATTATTTTAAAATAAGTGGCTGAAATGGAATGTAACAATTTATTTTAAAAACTACAGATGAAAAACTAAGCAAATAGTTTGGTACTCTCATCTCCACAATTGCAACTCTTACAAATGTGTATTTCTTGTGGTTCCCCATTTGTTTCAAATATTACCATAATATTTATATTTTTACATCATATCTGTTCTAAGTATGTGATTAAGTATTTATTGTTTAGGGAAAGGCAGATTTTAGGAATGTGTTATGCTCCTGTAGTCCTATTCACAATAGACACATACAATTAAACTGAGTAGGCCTAAATAGACTTTAATAAACTAAACAGCACATTTGAAAAAAATCCAATATCCAATAACACAGGACAAATGAAGGAAAAATCCTGTTTTTGTTTTCGCATCAAAAATATCTTGGATTTTTAAAGAATTTTAGTGCAAATGTAGTATTAAAACCCACGTGTTGAACAAACAACTGCAAACATATTTCAACGCATTCCAACAAAATAATAAATAAAGACGGTCTGGCACCGATGGCATCCTTCCTTCCAATTAAAGAAAGCATTACAAGAAGGATGTGTTTCTTTTGATTATTGTGCATTGAAGTGCATTTAGAGCAAAGTTGTCCAACTGCAAAACTGTGATACCTACATTTTGGCAGATGAAACCCCAAAAATACAGAACAGGACTGAGATAAAGGTCTACTGCATTACACTTTTAAGTATAAAAAAAATATTGTATTTGTGTGCAGCAAAATTGGGCCTATTCATAGATTATAATGTAGTAAAATAATATATAATAAGTGTCAGTAGGTATCTGGAAACTACAAACTTTCATAGCAATTTCATTGGCTTTTCCAGTAATGTTGTGTTGTGATTTTCATGTAAGTAATGTGGGCCCATACTCCTAGTTTGCTTCTTTGTTAAAATGTTCAAATTGTTTCGGAATACCTGTTACCTGTCCTGTATATTGCTATTTAGTTACCTATTTCAATCGCCTAATTAATTGAAGAACATTGATATTTTTCTTTTTTTAGAGTAACATTGGTTAAATGTATATTGAGGCTACAAATATCAAATGTATTCAACACACTTCTGAATTAATTCTATAATTCGCGTAGATATGTATGTGCATTCAGTGTGAATGGCAGAGCTAAAATTTTGGTTTTTAGATTTTAGATTTAAATGCAACACATTTGGACAGTGTGTGAAGAGTGTGAAGCAAAGTGATGGAAAGTTGCACAGACATCAATAAAGCAAGGCTTTCAAGGCTGCATTCCCATGAGAACCTTTGATCATTATGCAATAACACAGTTATCCTTTGGCTTTTCTGACCTGCATCCAGCCGTTGCACTTCAAGCACAATTAACAAGCCCACCCATCAACAGATGGGTGGGCTGTCTTGTACAGAAGAAAACGTGAACAGAACTAAAACAGAAAGAAAAATGACTTGTTTATGATCCCTTAAATGACACTAAAGTGTCATGATCATTTGCATGCAAGTGCATGCAGCCGGTATTGTGTTAATGAAAGTTTCCAGATTTTCTGTACTGTAACATATCATACAGCTCAGCATTTATCTGTTAATAATAATGTTATAAAGTGGATAGTCTTCGGTTGGGATATTGGCAAATATTAACTACAGAACAAACACAAACACGCATAAAAAGACACACACGTGCACATGCGCGCACACACGCACGCACGCGCACACACACACACATGCACACACGCACACACACACAATCTGTGATTAAAAAAACAACTACTGAACACACATGCAAACTGCAAGAAAGCAAGTCAAAATGTTCCACTCGGGGGCATTCTTAGTGGCCTAGTGCCTTACTAAAAAGTATGTGGACTCGATTTTGTGGCACTGAAACCGCAACCAATGTGTGTGTGTTCATAGAGAGAGCAGTAGAGCTTGCATCCGGGTTTGGTACAGGTGGGTAAGATGGCGATCAGAGAGTTACTGTCCTCTCCTACTGCAGAGTGCACTTCTCCTTCTGCTGCTTGGCGTACTTCCTCCTCCTCTGCTCCAGGCCTCTCTCCAGCCGCTCGTCCTCCTCCATGGCCCTTTAGGGGCCCATGGACATTACATTGCATACACCGGAATAAGCCAAGGCAAAATAAAAACCATTTCATCTCATGGAGAAAATAAATAAATATATATAGTAATAGTAATTTTTTTGGCTGCTAATATATTTCCCCCAATCCCTGATCATCATAGCAACAATAATGCGGTGAAGTATCATTTTTGATTAGTGGAAGAATTGAGATATTCTAAGCATTAATTTCACACACTGGACATTGCATAAATGTCATGCAATATGTAATTTATTTGTTTGATTCATATCATTCAGTGTCCTTATTAGTCATTTGGAGCTGTAAATAATAATACTGATTCATATTATGAAGTTATAAAATGTATTTAATTAATAACCACAAATGAATGACATGCTAAAGAAAAAAAAGGAAAAAGAAACATGTTTTAGTGTCTTACCCTCTCTCCTTGGCATCCATGTTGTGGACCAGCTGGTCTCTCTGGTTGACCAGCGAGACCAGCTCCTGGAGCAGCAGCTGCTCACGGTGCTTGTGGGCCTGGCTCTTCTGCCACTCTGGGAGAAGCATGGACCAGAAAGAGAAATGTGTGAGTGTTGGGGTTCAAGCGTAAGGTACAGAACCTGGTTTAGCGAGGTGAAGAACTGGCCACCTCCTTATCTGGCCTGCATCCAGCCTTTACTTTACTTAAAGTGATCAAACCATCGTAACGGTCTCTCCTGGCTTCACTAAAACATCAGTTACCAATATAATTTGCCAAAATTACTTAGTTTTACCGATTCTGCCGAAGAGCATTTGGCGTGTGTGCCTTTGCCACAAATGTAAATAATAGCAGTAGCACTTTGGTACCAGTAGCTCAAACTGGTAGCAGCCTCGTTCATACACTAATTCGAACATGTGTTACTTTATTTGTAACACTTGTGGTAGAGCAGCCCGCAGAGGAATTTGAAGACGACGTAATCCCCTAAAACAGTGGCACTTTCCTACTACTGCTGCCAGTTTGAGCTAATGCTCCCAAGGTACTACTGCTATTGTTCAGATTCGAGGCGAGGGTGCACACACACTAAATGCTTTTCGTCAGAATCGGTACAACAAAGTAATTTAGAAAAATGATAATGGTAACAGATGTTTTAGTGAAGCCAGGAGAGATGTTTAGAGAGACGCAATGGTTTCATCACCAGATCTGTATTGAGCTTTAAACCACAATTAATAAGACAGCCAACCATTACTTTAAGTAGGTTCAAGGAACGTCTGGGGGGAGACGCCAGAGAGCCTGGGACGGAAACCAAAACTGAAAACTGAAATGGGGCGGAGTTACACCTGTTTATGTGAGTGTATGAAGACACTTTTTCTAAGACAGCCAACCATCACTTTCCATAGTTTCCACAACAAAAAATATGCTGTAGGGGATGTTATGTTTGTTATACTTGGAAGTGAAATAACTAACTGATTTATATTATTTATATTTATATCATCATCAATGGCATACAAAGAACAGCAAGTACAACCTTGAGCTGAAACAAAAAGATACTTGATTATCCAAACTACAGGCATTAGGCTGGTGCTCAAGTCTTACCATCGATGGTCATCATGTCTGTCAATTCCTTCTTCAGCAGCTCAAACTTCCGCTCCAAGTCCTGCTCTTCCAGACTGTCACAAAGATGCATTTTAGACTGTGAGCTTTTGTTTGTGTGTGTGTGTGTGCACTTATGTAAGTGGGTGCCTGTAAGTGTAACTGGGTGCTTGTGAGTGTATGTGTGTGTGTGTGTGTGTGTGTGTGTGTGTGTGTTGGCGGGGTCTTACAGTAGCTGCAGGTGGTCTTGCCTTCTGATCAAGGCATTCTTCTTGTTGACCAGTGTGAACCACTCCTGAATCAGGCTTTCCTCCTCAACCTTGTCACTACCTGGGAAAGAGCGGTACGTCAACACTTCATCAGTTTCATCAATGGCATATTTGTCTGTTACCGTGTCTCTATACACACAGTCAGTGTGAATGTACATCATCCATATTGTGTACATATTTGTTTCAAATGCAGATACAACAGCATCAACATATTACAAGCAGTTGTTTATGCTCATGTATACAATGCAATTTTTGTATAGTAAATATACTGTTAAAGGTGCGGTGGCAGATTCTTTTGACCGCTGTGTTTTGTTGTGCCGCTGTTCCCCAAATTTGTCCACCCTTTTTTTCGCAAGAGATATTCAGTACATTGCATTGCTAGCTGTATATGTCGGAAGCCTGTCTTTTTCACTGTTCACTTCACAGGCGTTAAATTATTGTATCTCGCACTTTGAATGGCGACTGCTTTGGAAGGGTGCGTGCACGAGCTCAGACGTAAACACGGATGTAAACAAAGCAAAACAAAACGTTGATGAAATGACTTGGAACGCTACTTTCTCCTGCGACTTGAGGTAGAACAAATCAATCATATGTGACATTGTGTAGAAACAGTTGATTCAAACCACAACCTTTATGTAAAGAAATCACAGGAAAAATCTGCCATTGCATCTTTAAAGCTGTAGGTGTGGTAAGATTTAAGAGCTATAATTTGAGTGATAGATTTGTTAGATTTGCCATAGCTATCCTTAGCTATTATGACAACAATGCATTTCAATAGGAGGACCATATAACAATCCCAACCACCTTAATTTAAAACTTAAATGTTAATAATAACCACTGCAACCCTAGACCAGCAACCTCAATGAACAGGCAACTCAAGTACTTTAGTACTAATTAAAACTATGTATATACAGTATATATATATATATATATATATACCGTATATACTGTATATATACCTATACATATAAATTGATCAATTTTAGCTTGCATGCAGGGGGGTATACATTTTCCTCTCTCCCGAGTCCCTCACCTGTCTCCATGAGGCCCCTGAGTTCCCTCTCCACCACATCGGCCCTGTTGTCAATGTGTTTCTGCTCTGCCTCCAGAGCCTCCATTTCATTCCTCACATATTGGCTGGGATCCTGGACACACACACACACACACACACACACACACACACACATCGTTAACCCACACACACACACAATGTACGTACATAAGTAGCTGTAGCAGGTTTTGGTACAAACAGTGGAGTAGTCTTAGGGGTAAAGGCAGATCAGCACAGAAAAATAGAAACATGTGTACATGTAACATGTAACTGACCTGGCCCTCCTCTGACCGCTCCTCTTCAGCAGCCTCTTTTCTTTCTGCAAGACAAACACACAGGAAATGAGTAAGCAGGAAACATGATTGCCACATGATTTGGATGAAAAAGACAAAAATATAACATTAACAGGAATTAAAAATGATGTTGTCATCGATATCCAGTGGTCAACAAATTTGTCTTTATGGAAATACATCTTCAGAACAATTTACCCGTTTCTGATTTTATTTGTGCAGTTTCACTCTCCTCCTGCCCTCCTACAACCTAAAAAGACAAAGGCATTGTTTCAACAACAGAAATAGAAGAAGAAGAGATTGTGTTCTAAAAGTTTGTAATCCTACCCCGGGTATTTCTAGTTCCTCTCCAGAACCACCACTCTTCCGTTGCGACCTACGCTTTTTGACCAGGTCTGCATCTTTGACGCGGGAGAAACCTGTCTTAGACAGGAAGTTGGTCCCTCGTTTGGTCCGGGGTGGTGGGACCAGCTCTCTGTTGGCCTTGTCGTCACGGTTCCCTTCTTTGTTGTCGGGGGCCGAGGACGTCTTGCCGTTGGTCTCCAGAGTGATACCCTCCTCCTGGAGCTTCTGGGCATAGTAGCGAGCTGCCGCTTGGGGGTCAATGCTCTCCCGGCTCTCCCGGTCCGCGGCCATGGCGTAGCTGGACTCGCTGCTGTCTTTCTCTATGTGCAGCACGCTGAGCTCCTGGCCCGTGAAGTGGGTGCGGATCTGGCTCAGGTAGGTCATGACGATGAGGCGGTCAGGCACGGCCAGCATGACCATGTCCGAAGGCCCCATCAGCCGCGATATGCCATGCTCCGCGAAGCCGTCGAAAGCCTGGAGGGTTGAAAAAAACAAACAAAGCAAAAATAATTTGCTGACTCAAATTGGATATGTATCGATACAATTGCGTTACGTGCTATGGTAAAATGTCAGAAGGTAATAAAACTGAGTGTCACCTTTTTATTGTTACTTTGGATGTCATAAGGGTCCAGCATCTCATAATCACTGTGCAAGAAGATAAGTATAAAATAATGTGAAAACATTTGAAATACCGATCAATTTGTTAGACATTATTTCCAGTGAAGAGTTTCTTACATCTTGTCGGGATAGAAGTGATGTAGGATGGCGCAGAAGGCGAGACCATTTCTCCAAGATGTGCTGAAGTTTGTTATTTTGACACCCTTGTGACCTAGTGTCACTTCCTGACACCATTGTAGTAATGACAGACTGGATGTCACAAGCTCTGGGACGGCCAATAGGCTCTAAAAATACACACACAACACACACACACACACACACACACAGACACACATAATGTAGATGCATTAGAGTGTTAGTGGTATTTAATACATTCAGCAAGAAGAAAAAACCCAATGCCGGTCAAGTAACTAACAATTTTTGACTGATGATGTGGTGATTAAGTGAACCTAGGATACGTAGTAGAACATACTTCTGCATCTTTGGCATCTGCCAATCCTTTATGGGGCGTCTTTGGATCACTAGCTCTTTGTGTCTCACTGTCACGGTAAGAACCGCTTAGACGCTTCTTTCCACGAGGAACTGGAACAGGTCGGTCTGAGGATTTTTCTGTTGTTTCACCCTGGCTGGGGAGGGGCAGAAAAACATAAAAAGGGTATTAGTAAATCTTTTCCAAACATAATTGTGGAGGAATTTCCTAAAGATTGTGGATATGGGAGTGGACATTTAGTATATTTTTTTGTTTCTTCATCCACACAGATCTGAGTTTTACATGCTGACCAACA
Organism: Trachyrincus scabrus; assembly: GCA_900303215.1. Lineage (NCBI taxonomy): Eukaryota > Metazoa > Chordata > Actinopteri > Gadiformes > Macrouridae > Trachyrincus > Trachyrincus scabrus. The sequence goes on along the minus strand of OMNO01001523.1, from coordinate 21,321 downwards.
CTAAACTTACCATTCCTCCTCTACATCAACAGCAGCTACTGACACAAGGTAAAAGTCCACCTCTTCAACTCCCACCTCTTGACCCAAGTTGATCTCTGTAGCCTCACTTTCATTCATTTTCTCTAAATGCAGCCAGTCATCTTGAGGAGCTATGACAGTAGAAGCAAAGCCCTTCTCAGGTTCAGCGTCAAATACAATTTCAACATCAGTCTGATCAGCCACAGCCTCTATAGCTGTTTCAACATCTTGTGTCCCTGCAGATTTATCAGTAAAAGTCCAGTCTTCTATGCTCTCCTCCATAGCATTCACTCTCAGAACAGCATCTCCAACAGATTCCGGTTGAGGAAGTTCCACCTCGGAGGAAACTTGTATCTTGTTGGCTTCTTGATCTGACTCTGAAATGACATATTCTGACATAGGGATTGTGACGAAGCCTCCTTCAAAATAAGTGCTTGATTGCAACGATGGTGAGAATTCCGTTGCTTCCTGGTTATAGGAAGGTGTAATACCACAGCTTTCTGTGTCTGTGGAGAGTACAGCCTCTGGAGGTGGAGTACTGTCTGGATAAGTTGCACTGTGTCGTTTTTTGGGACGTGGCATTGGAATTGGAAGGGAGATGCTTGCCTGTTCAGTACAGTGTAGAACCATTTCATCGCACACCATTTCGTTTGATTTGTCCATTGAAGAGGGAGCTAACGAACCCGTTGGTGTGAAGTTGTCTGGGAAGGATCCGCTTAAACGTTTCTTTATCCTTGGTTTTGGCACAGGCAAACCTGATCTCTGAGTCTCTCCAATTAATTCATCTTTGCTCTTAATGTTCAACTGACTTCTCCTGGGACACACAGTGGGAACTGCCTGTTGATCGGCAGGAGGAAGAGGGGGAAGGCTATGGCTCCTCTTGTTTTGTTGAGATGTTTCCAGTTGTCCTGAACACAGATGTGTGACAGATCTACGTCCTCTCTGCCTGCTGGGCTTGGCCTCTTCCTCTTTGGAAGAACTTCTACTTAACTGAACTGAAAAACCAGGAGACATTCCTTCAGTGGGCATGGCTTCTAGGAAGGATCCACTGAGACGTTTCCTCACCCTGGGCATCGGAATAGGGAGAGACACTGGTATGTCCTTCTTGTCTGATTCCTGTGTAAGAGGAATGGGAGCCACTTGTTCTGATTTCTGAGCAGAGGGAATTTGAGCCACTTCTAGTGCCTGTGACAGGGTTTTCTCCTTTTCACACTTTTCATGCTTAGTTTTGCTGATAGATTTGACTGTAGGCACTTTCTTGCTAGATCTGGGAGGCGCTATCTTTCTGATAATTGAGAGACACTCTGTCGGCTCAACACCAAAATCAGCAAATGACCCACTTTCTGGCTTTGTTTGGTCGCTTTCCTTTGTCTTGACTTTCAGGGGAAGACTCAGATCAGCTCGCTTGTCAGATTGGCTTGATACATTTTCAGCAGACTGGCTGGAGGTTTGTCCTTTCTCTTCTGAGGAAACCAATTCTGGATGTTTAACATTCTCAGAAACATAAGTTTCTCCAGACAGATCATTTGGATAATCCACTTCGGTCCCTTGTACCCTTGCATGCAGTATGGCAACTGTTTGGCTGGGTCCATCATTGCTTTTGGTATTGCTCAAAGCCTTTGTGGCTTTCACAGAGGGCAGTGGAATAGATGGTTTTCCAGATGTTACTGGATAACTGGCTTGGACATCCAAGGCCAACTGCACATCAGTTATCGGAAGAGGAACTTTTTCACCCAAGCTGCCTTTTCTTCTGGATAGCTTCTGAGGAAATTCTGGCATAGGTAGGGAAACATCATTCATTTTCTGTGGTGTTTCGGGTGGTATAGTTTCATCTCTCTTTCTGAAACGACGGAGAGGGACAAGACCACCTTGTATTTGCACAGATCCATGTTCCACTTTGTCTTTTTGTATCTCCACTCCATCTGGAGGTATACTGCTGCTACTACTACTACTACTACTACAAAAACAGTTGCTTTCCACTGCTGGCTGTGAGGAAACCACCTGTATGGATTCTTGAGTTTCAGTTTCTTGTGTATGAGCTTTCTTCTGGCCTTGCGGAGAAGGTATCCTAGTCCTTCTCTTTATTCTGCGGGGAGGAACTATTTCTGCAGTTGGCTGTGTTGGAGCAATCTCTGTTGGAGCGTAATTTTTTGCAGCATCGTTTGGTGCATTTTCAAGGTGGCATGCGTTATGTTTAGGGCCCAGGTGATCTGGCTTGTGCGCTCCATCTTGCTGGGGGAGAACATTTGACTGGGGTTGAACTAAAATCAAACTCATCTCTCTGTGTTCTTCATTGTTGTTAGTAACCACAGTCTCTTTTGATGTTGACTCCATGGCAGTGGCAGAGACTTCTGTGCTTTGCCTTTTGGAGTTCAAGGACAAAGATGGACAGGCTTCAGATTTCTTGTTCAATTGCTTTACAACATAGAGTTTGATGCAAGAAGCATCACATTTTGCATCATCACACATACATACATATTGCACAACTTAATCAGTGCGAACTGTGGGAATAGAAACCAGCAGTAAAGGTGCTGTAGGTAAGATTTGAGATTTGAGATTTGAGAGAGAGAGCAGAAAAGAGCAGATTTTGAAACTTGACAACCAAAAAAACGTCCCCTCCCTCTCTGCTCCCTCCCTCCCTACATTTCTCCGCCATTGATAAGTGTTGCATTTCACGCACATGTGATTGACAGGCAACATGGATTCCCCAAACCAATCAGGGAAGGCACAGTCAACTCAAAACAGATTCTTACAGCGCATTTCACTCACTAATAGCTGATGGATGGTTATTTCTACATTTCAACAAATTACACTCAAATAAAAGTTCTTAAATCTTACCTACAGCACCTTTAATAGCAGTCTAATATTAAATCCAATCATACAACATTAAAATATCTTGGTATTCAATAATCTTCCACATTTAAACACATGCATTTAAGCACCACATCAATATGTGAGCACAAAGACAAAGACAAACATGTTTTTCAAGACCTGTGCAGCAATTATATCTTCAAATATCTGAAATAAGGTTAAATTGCCTGTCCCAAATTCTCAAATGATGTTAATAGCAATCAAAAGCAAGCACTCATATATGATAGCAGAACAAAAGGCACAACAAGAGTTATGACAGAAATATTTCAATGAATTGAGAACTGCTTATACTTTCACGCCATGCAGCAAAAGAGGTGTTGCCCCCTGGCACTCACCTGTTATCCGCATTTTCAGTCACTTTTTGTCCTATCTCAGCCTGGCATCCAGTCTCACCTTCAACTGATGTTTGAACCAATCCCTGCTCTGTGAATAATCTATCCTTGCTGCCCCATGAATGAAAGCAGACCCGCTGTTTCTCTGCTCCCTCAAGCTGTGCCTTAGATATTTCATCGATATCTGCCTCTGTCAACGGTGGCCATTTCTTCATGGCACTAGAGCCAACCGCTCCTGATGATCCGTCATCACTATCTGAAGTTGGCGATGCAGACTCTGACCAATCCTCTGTGAGATCCCACATGTAGGGCTCTGCACTCTTTGGGAGTACAATGCCGTGTTTGCTTTCACTTTCACTCAGGCTCTCACGATTGGCCTTCTCAATTAAAGCAATGTTGTCAGGAGAAAGTGGAGGGAACCCATCGTATGTGATGGTCGAATCGTTCGACTCCAGATCCACTGAGGACGAAGCACCCTTTGGTTGGACAGCTTCAGCTACACCAGAATTAGACTGCGCCAAAATGGATGCTACTGTCTCATAACTGTGAGAAAGGGATACTTTGTTAAGTGACAAAGCCATGGCTGGGGCAAAAACACAAGTAGATAGAATAGAACAAAAATGGTTTAGATTGTTTCAGACTTTACTGTCACTGTTATATTTTCATCATCTCGATTAGAATTGAATTCAATGCACACACTAAACCATGCAAGATAGATGCATCACACCAATGTGTAACTTACCCTCTGTTAAAAACCTCCACAATTGTATTTACAAGTCCTGAATTGTCTTTCCCTTTTACTAACAAGGATGACTCTATCTCCTTATCTGTCACTGAGCCATCTGCTTCCAATACTTCCCAACCTAAGACTACATCCGGTTCCGGTGTATCCAAATGCATCTTCACAGTGTCCACTTCCTCTGCTTTAGACTTCTTTATTGGCGGGTTTCTAAGGACCCGGACACAATGTTTTTAGAAATTGATTTTTCCAGAACAAAACAAATGCAACAGTAAGTATATACTATATAAATATGCTGTTGTTATTCACCCAACACACAAGTTACTAAAATTAAGTGACTAGCTACTGCAGATCCGGTTAGACATATATTCTACCTCAACACCAAACCACATAAGAGCACTCCACCAAACCATGCTCTGGACTCATCCACTTACCCATCTACCACAAAGACTTGTTCTGAACTCTCTTTTGATTTAACTTCTGCTTCAACATGAAAGAAACAACAAACAACAAAAAAGCATTTTCAAATACAAAAAGGATTGCACCAAGGACATTCTAATACTCAACATATTTAACATACACTAAAAATGCCTCACCATATGCATGTTCCACAGTTGGGCTGTTCATAGGTGTAGAACTAAAGCCAATGCTGCTTGCTTCTATAGGAGAAGACTGAACATGGTGTGCATAACACAGTTCTTGTGGTTTAGAGTCATCGGTTGTCGGCATAGAACGCGTAACTGCCTGACTCTCAAATGGGGTCTGAGGTAGAATGGAGGGGAACCCAGGAATCCCAGGAGTCCCATATGGACATGATGGAGCCATTAATGCCAGATGTTTCATATTCCCTTTGTCTTCTGCTGTCCACTCTACAATATACATCTTCTTCTTTAGCAGATTCTTTAGGAGGGGCTTGGTGTCGTGTATCCTATCCTTTGTATGAATAGCTGAGGAGGTAATCACTCTTGCTGATGGAAAACCTGGAATTCTGGAACAACATGGTGTCGATGCATACAAACTGACTATGTCTGGGGTTCTGTTTTCAACTGGAGCAGACGGTAAACCTGGCACCCGAGTCGCTTTTGGGCAGGATGTCACCAATGTCCTCATACTTGATGTGACATTGGAACTATAGGGTTGCTCCTGTCCAGAGAGTGGCATAATCATCTTTAATGGTTTGCTGTCAGACTTCATCCACAGGAGTTTTGATTCCATTAACCAACCCGTGCATTTGACTTCAGCCATAGATGGGAACCCTGCGATACCTGAAGCTCTAGGGCAGTGAGGCACGAGGCTCACCTCACAAGCTTCCGTCTTGGATATAGGCGCAGAAGGGAACCCGTGAATTGTGGATGCCTCTGGACACGATGGAGCCAGGGCTAACATTGCTTTCAGAGTTTCTCTGTCTTGGATGGGACTGTCTGTAGTAAAAACTCTGGCTCTCTGAAGGTTGCCCAACAAACTCTTCAACTGAAACGACTCGTCTTCAGCAGAAAGCCATTGTAGTTTTGTAGTTCTGTGAAGAGTTGCACAACCAGGGAAAATGGACTCTTTAGGACAAACCGGTAGCATTTTTGACATACTGCACCGAGGGGCAGATGGGAAGCCCGGTAGAACTGGAGCTCTTGAGCAAGAGGGAACCAAGGCAAACATATTGTTTGATTTGTCTGTGTCAACTGCCGATTTGTCAATCATAAACTGATGCATTTTCGGTGGTCTCTTTATTAATGAACAGAGTTCAGCAACCCATTCTAATCTACTGACTCCTTCGACTGATGGGAATCCACAGATATTGGAATGCTGAGGGCACAGTGGGAGGAGATTGATTATATTCAGCCCATAATGTAACATTTTTGGATTTGGAATTGTTGGGAAACCAGAAAGAGTGGCAGCCTGAGGACAGGATGGTACAATGAACAACATATTATTCATGCTATTTGTGTTAACTTGTGATCCATTTAATATAACCTTTTCCTTCATTACTGATCTCTTCAATAATATCTCCTTTGGCTTTTGCACCCAAGTGGCTTTTGTACCCCTCTTAATTGAAGGCATTCCTTGAATATTGGAAACATGGGGGCATGACGGAAGCAGGTTGATGTTATTTAGTCCATGATTAACTATCTGGGGGTTTGGAACTGATGGAAATCCTGGAATATGTGCCTCCTTTGGACAGGAAGGTACCAGGAAAAACATTGACTTCATGGTGTCCCAATCTTTTTCATTCTTGTTAGTCAACAAGACCTCCTTATCCTCAGGTGTTCTTGTCCACAATGGCTCATTGCTTATCACCCACTCTTGACATTTTGTATATTGAGATGAGAGGAGTCCTGGTATTTGTGAGACCCTTGGACAAGAAGTGGAAAGACATACCATATTTGGTACATTTCCAAAGAAAAGCTTTTTGAGTAGCGGCACAGAGGGGAATCCAGGAGTTTGTGACTCTTTAGGACAACTTGGTACAAGAGACAATATTCCAGTCATTTCTTTCTTCGTTTCATATTTGTGTGGTAAAAATAAAGGTGTCTCTCTTATTTGCTTCTCCAACAATAGCTGACAATTTGATGACCAATTTTTGCAATTGGCTGTCTGGATTGATGGAAACCCAGTAATACTGGAGACTACAGGGCACGATGGAAAAAGGTCAACTACATTAGGCCCATGATAGATCACTGGAGGCTTGGGAACTGAGGGAAACCCTGGGATGGAAGCTTCTTTGGGACAGGTTGGGGTCAGAGCTAACATTGGTTTCATTGTGTCCTTATTTAATATATCTTTGATGACTCTTGCATTGGTTTCTTTCTGCTTTTCCAAGAGAGGCATGCTATCTAGCCAAGTTTTGTTAAAAGACTCGTGTAATGACGGAACACCTTGGATAAAGGAGACTTTTGGGTAAGAAGGTAACAGGCTTACCATATTTTCTCTATAACTAACTGTTAAATGTGAGTTAGGTACTGATGCAAATCCAGATATCTTAGATTGTCTCGGACAAGTTGGTACCAAATGCATCTTCTTCATTTGATCTCTTTCCTCTTGTGAAATGTCTGTCATAACATTGTGTATATGTTTCATTTTCTTCTCCAATAGTGGGTCTGGAATAGAAACCCATAAGCTGTAATCACACTGAGAGATTGATGCTAAACCAGGTATACTGGATATATTTGGGAAAGTGGACAAGAGATCTACCATGGTCAATCGATCATTGAATACACTGGGGCGGGTTTGCAAGACAATGTCCTTGCAAACATCTGGGGGCTCGGTCATTTCAGCGCAGGACTGCTGGATGTCACCCATGTCTTCCTTGAATGTATGTACCCTGCTACTGTCTGTCTTGTTTTCAAGTGAAGGTAATCCACGTGCATCACTAACTGTGGTTGGATTGAAATTATTTCGGGTGCTTTGTTCCTCTGCCTTTGTTTCATCAAGTTCAGCTCCATTAGAAGGGAATCCATGGATTTTGGCAGCAACGGGACATGAAGGGACCATATCAATCATTTCTCTCATCCTCATGCTCTCCTCTTCTGGTTCTCCGATATTTAGCTCTGTGGTGGGCTTAGGTAGCTGCTCCCATAATATGCTCTGGTCGGTAGGAGCTTTTTCGGAGTGGATGTTGATGGATGGGAACCCCAGTGCAACAGCAGCAGATGGACATGATGGGAGCAGTGAAACCATGTTTTGATTTCTATGGAGAGGGCAAATTATAATCATAATCAGGGGTGACCTCAACTTTACCAAATAAACTGTACAGTGCCATGCAATGCATCTAATGAATCAATTAGAAACAATAAACACTTCATTTACCTATGGCAATCATCCAAGTAAACAGGCTTTACTGTAATAGATACCAATACAAATAGAGGATGATAGATATTTGATATTGAATATGATTTTCTGCATAATAACTACGCTTTAGTACAAAATGCATGTTGTTAACAATTATTATCTTGATCCCTGAAATGTTCCTCCTTCTGTATCAACACAAATGGCTTGAAATGTTATTCACATAAGCTATGAAATACCATCATTTAAAAATAATTGAAACTATATTCAAATATAAGTATTGCAAATCAATCTCATGAGCTTTCAATGCAAGTCCACACCATGCAAATCTACACTAACCAAACAACAAGCCAACAGTGACGCAGGGTATTGTCAAATGCTACACTCTCTCAGGCACATATTAAGGAGTGAGGGGGCCCAAGGGCCTAGTGTCATTGGAGGCCTTTCCTGAAACTCTCCACTCTCCTTGACACTGCTCTCCGGCAAGGGAGAGTCACACACACATCTAATAATATGGTGGCCCTGAGTGGGTAATTTCCCCTCATAGGATAAGAATTGACAAAAGTGGAAATCATTCATGAGATGAACCCCAAAATTACAAATAACAAACAATAGCAAAGAAAACCACAACTACAAATTAGTCAGCCAGATGTTGATGAAATGATGCAAAAGCGTTGGAGAAGTCAAACAGGCCAGCAATCAAACCCTTGCAACCCACCTCTCTCTAACACTCAAGACTAAGGCCATGTCAGGAATTGAGTGCCACATTCTGCAGTGCAAGTGTCTGAAAATATAATTTGAAAGACAGGTCATTCAGCCACTACTCCGCTGATGAAAAAGCACACAATTGTTTGTAAAAATTCAGTCACAAATACATGATCTTATTTGTTTGCCTCACTCACCCTTCATCTAGAGTGCCTATATCTTCAGTCTCATTTAGCATCCAAAAGCCACTTTCCACTTTAGATCCACCCGACGCCAAGCCACTTTGTAATTCCACTTCTTTCTTATTAAATGACACTTGAATTGCATTAGGTTGAAGCAATATCTCCTTCGCCCCTTTGTTTCCACTTGAGTATTTGTCTCCTGAAAGTTCTGAATGTGCTGGCGTAAGGTCAGTGGCAATGGAACCTTTAGAACAGAATGATGCCTCACTTGTCATTCTTTGCCTAATAACCTCTGGTCCATCTTGGTTCGGGGGCATGGAGTGTTCCATTAACAATTGTGCAGCAGACGGAAAGCCTGGGCTGAGGGCATGTCGAGTACATGGTGGCAACATACTAAGCATAATTTCCCTGTCACTCGATGGCATCTTCTTCATTTTCCAACTGTGCTGAAGCCCTGGATACATACCTAACCCTTTCTGCCAAATAGTGTTCCTGTATACTTGCCAGTCATCTTGTTTAGCTGTGTGGTTTGTGGCAGGTAGACCTGGAATCTCTGAGTGTTTTGGGAAAGTAGGCATTTTAAACATGCCGTGGTGCTCTTTGTTAACAGATTTGTGTTTACTTTGTTGAAACTTGGAAGGAAATCCAGGTATAAAAGATCTTTTGGGACACGGTGGCAACATTGACACCATAATTTTAACCATATGTTTTTCACTGAGAGACATCCTTTGACCATACATAACTTTTTGACTTTTTCTGTTCCCTGGTTGTCTTTCCCAAATCAATCCTTTATCCTCATTCCAAATATCTTCATCGAGATCAGTGGGATATCTGGAATGTATTCCGAAACATCTTGAATGCTTTGGACAAATGTGCCAAAGACTTATTATACTTGGTACATCTGCTAATATACTGCTTGAGTCTGATGGGAAGCCTGGCAAACAAGCCTCTCTTGGGGATGGTAACATAGATACCATATTTGTGACCATTTCGGGATCAACTGAATACATTTTCTCAAAATGGAGCACTGATCTCAATTTAGGAGATAAATGTGACCGTGTATCAATTGACCAATCTGCTGTTTTACTGTGGTTTAAAAACGGCATTCCAGAAACTATAGACATTTTTGCACAAGTAGGTTGCATATTATGCATACTTAGACTGCAAGCTAATGTTTGCCTCCATACAGAGGGGAAACCAGGAACACTTGTAATCTCAGGACAAGAAGGCAATGTTGCAGCCATACTTTCTGCTGGTTGTAGATCTCTTAGATCCCACTGTAGAATTTCAGTGCATCGTTTCTGTGCTGGTCTCTCTTTAATTGGATTATTTTGAGCATACCAGCCTTTGGTTTCTGAATGAATGCAAATCCTTGATGGTAACCCGGAAACATGGGTCTGTCTAGGGCATGTATGTACAAGATTTACCATGCTTTGAGTTAATTTCTGGGGTGCCGAGGGAAAACCTGAAATTACAGTCTTAATAGGACAGGATGGCAATAAAGCTACTGAACTAAACCATTGTCTCTTTTCAGGGCAATGAAAATGCCTTTTGTGGAGGCCTTTGATCAACAATTCTCCTTTCCTTAAGGGCTTCTCTAATAAAATCTGTTTAACTATTTCCAAATCCTTAACATATGAGCTATTTGGTTCTTTAGAAGGAAAACCAGGGACCCTTGACTGTCTGGGGCAAGTGGACAGAATGCTAACAACAGAGATCTCTTGTCTTGGTGCAGATGGAAAACCAGGTATTGTGGCCTTTTGTGGACAACAGGGTATTATATCTACCATGGCTTTCATCATTCTCTGATTACTGCACATAATCTCTTGGCAATGACCAATGAGCATCTCTTCTTTAGCCAATGGCTTTAGCCACAAGGAATTACCAATGTGCCAAACTTCCTCTCCACTCTTCATACACTTTTTAGATGCTAAACCTAAAGCTTTGGCCACCTTTGGACAAGTAGGCAGAAGGTTTGTCATATTGGGAGATTTTCTAGGGGAAGAGGGGAAACCATTGATGGTTGCTTTGCTTGGACAAGATGGTAACATATCTTCCATGTTAAGAAAATCTCTACTCATTTTTGATATTTCATCCATAACATGTTTAGGTCGGTTGCTCAGGGGCCTGCCTAATAGTTGGGTTTTGAGTACCAACCATGGGGTACTGTTGTCTGAACTCAGTAGTTTCCTGGTTGGTACACCTGCAATCCTGCTTGCCATAGGACATGTAAAAGAAATACTGACCATATTTATTTTGGGGGCTGAGGGAAAACCTGGGAAACTTGACTTCATAGGACATGAAGGCAAAAGGGCTACCATTTCAGAATCAGCACTGGCAATTTGTTGATTGTGATCAATATGTGAAAAACGTATTTCTCTATTCTTTAATGTTACTAACCACACCAGAGGTGTATCCTTATGCCAGTGCTTATCTGCACCCTCGATACACATTTTAGAGGGCATGCCAAATGCTCTGGCTACTTTTGGACATGTCGGCAGGAGGTTCACAAACCTTGCCTCCTTTTTTGGTGCGGAGGGAAACCCGGGGGTGATTGTCGTGGGACAGGCTGGGAATAGGTTTACCATATCCTGTAGATGTTCTGTATATGTTTCTGGCCTGCCATGAATTAGACACATCGGTGTACTTTTGAACTCTTCGTTTATGCAACTTAATTTGTGCCAGTTGTTATTGTTAATTTGCACTCTATGCCTAGATGGCATACCTGTAACAATTGTTTGCTCGGGACATGTGGGGAATAGACAAGCCATATTTGGACTATCTGAAACCTTCTGCTTTTCAGCTGAAGGCAATCCTGGTACCCAAGTCTTTCTCGGACATGTTGGCATCATGGCCACCATGGCTCTAACTATCATTGTATCAACAGGATTTTCCCTGACGTGAGATATGTGGGAAATAAACTGCTCTTTTATCTGTACTTTTTTGTTCCAAAGAAAACTTCTATCCATGACCTGTTCGTTATAACAAGAATCAAATCCAGTTGAGGCAAAACCTGGAACACTTGTAACTCTGGGGCATGTAGGAAGAATATTGACCATATTTGGCTCTTGCTTCAGAGCAGTTGGAAATCCGGGAATACTGTTAGATTTGGGACAGGGTGTTGTCATGTTTACCATATTTGCAATAATTAAACAATCACCACAGTGTACATTCTCATACTTTGAATGTGCACATGACACCATTCTCTTGCTGGGTAACTTCTCCAGTAGTACTATTCCATCAGCTGGCCAATCTACATCCAGTTGCTGCTCTAAAGATGGAATCCCAGGAATGACTTTGGGCTGTGGGCATGATGACAACAGCTCAATAACAGAGGGGTCTCTCACTATTTCATCATTCTGCTTTGAGGTAGCTGAAAACCCTAAAGAAGCATCTTCCCTTAGATCAGATGGGGGCATTTCTTCTGTACATGTATAGCTACACTTTTTGTCAACAATAATATTAGGAGTTGCCTGCTTGTCCCTCATGTCTAGCCTTTCATCATGTGGCTTTGTGTCTGTAAACATATTGATTGTTTCTGTTCCCTCTTGAAATGTATTTTGGGTCAGACCAGGTATATTTAACATTCTTGCACAGGAGGATGCCAGGTGTACATCCAATTCCTCTTTATGTGTCTGTAATTGTGATCCAACATCTGAGGCTGTTTTCAAAGTCATGGCTGCAACATCTTTCGCTTTCCTATCTTTCAATGATTTCTGAGCAGTGGGTGCAATTTCTGGGCTCTGTGTTTGAGGATTATTTGACATTTGTGTGTCCGTAACCACATTGAATTTTCCACAATTGGCTTCTAATGTTTTTCTCATCGCTGTTGAAGGGGAATCAGAGCTGACCTCTTTGGGGCAAGACAGTGCTGAGGCAGCTGTTCTCTTCTCTCTGAAGAGACAAGAGACATCAGAGACCAAAGAAGATTAAATGGCTGAATTAAGACTAATTTGAATGTATAGCAATGTGTATAGCAATTCAAGTACGTGATGCTAAAACAAGTACGTGATGCGAAAACAAGTATGTGATGCTAAGACAAGTACGTGATGCTAAAACAAACTATTAATCATCTTTCCAAACTACACAAGAAGGATTGAGCGCCGTGCCACACTTACCCTAAATCCACAGATACAGTGTGATCTTCCATGTGATCCACAAGAACACCTTGCATTTGGACTACTCCTGTCCTTTGCTTCTGGTTTGGGACCGTTTCAAAAGGTTTACCTATTTGCGGCAATGTGGTTTGGACTGGTCTGGCAGGTGGCTTGGTCTTGGAGGCAGAATTGGGCTTACTCTGAACAGGCTTGGATTTGGCATTCGGGGTCCCTAACCGAATGGTCATCTCTGTCAAATGACTCCGCGACCTGTCTAGGGATTCCCCGAACGATGAGATGGACAAGCGCTCAGGATTGGCCGGACTTTGCTTGAGTGTACCGGGGCACGAAGGGGCAGGCTCTGGGACTTTGAGATGAGTCTCTGTCGGGTTAATTTCTATTTGAACCCTCTCAGCTTTAGGCAGCTCAAAATATTGGAGCCCAGGGGCTGAAGGTGCGCAGGGGTTAAAGGGCAGCAGAGAGATCAAGCTCTCGGGTCTGAAGGACAAACAAATGAGGTCAGAGTTACAAGATCAATAGAGCGAGTGCATCTCCAAAGCACTGATGCCAAGCATGACCGACCACTCCTCACAGCAGCGGCACAGCATGACCAACATGCACATGAGTTGTCTCGCATTCATTCATTCACTGTACTATATGAATATATAATTATTGTTTTATATATATATATATATATTTAATTTTATAAAAATGTCAGCCAGCAAGAACAGTACACACAGCCAGCAACAATTGTTTAGTCACCATGACATGCTCTGTTGAAGAAATGTCTCTTTTTTTAAGGGCTACATTGCATTAGTGTCGCTGTGTGCATCAGCGATACAAATACAGGAAATATGAATTTCCAATGACGTGCCATATTTCTAAGAAAAGAATGACACTTCTTTTTCTGAGAAAATAATGCTACTTGGCCAGGGCTCTACAGTGTGACAATTTCGCTTGCATATGTGGGTAAAAATTCCCTTGTGTGAACGTGAATTTACATATAGGAGTGTGCAAGTGCAATTTGTATTTTTTTATTGAAAGAAAATAGATCACTTTACTGGCTTTCACACAAGGAAAGGACTGACCAAGGAAATAGCTGCCAATATCACACTTCACACTTTCCAATAGAAGTTGGGAGGTGTAGTTTGTAAATCTCTCCGGTGACATCGCTGCAACGAGCAGCGACGTGAAGCCATATGTGGCTATTGCAGCGGTAGAGATCCAGTGCTTACCCTTACGTTATGCCAGGAGTTGGAAGCTGGTGATGCAAGGCTCATTCAAAAACAAAACACAAACACCAGGGACTATATGTCACCTGGAGAGAGACTATGAATGATAACGATGCGCTTCTTGGGAACTGGTGAGAAACTAAATATTAACGCAGTGATTTTTCCACTGGTTACATTGTTATGATTCCCCCTTTTAAAATAAGTAACTGTAATGTCACCAACACATGGGTTCACATTTTAAGCAGCAATGTCAGGACGTGATGTAAATCTTATAATATACTTATACACCTGAACATTAGCGGCCAATGCATTTCTCCAGTTATCCTGCGTGTCCGGAACTGGAGCACACTTCCAACCTGGAGTGGCTTAAGCGAAAACCAGGAACGGGTTCATTCACAACATTACAGTACCATCACATGATTTTGCTTTGCCGCAAACAAGAATGCGCACAGAATCGCATTAAGAATTCAAGCTCGGTTGGAAAATGGATGTCCAGCAAACAGTCCAGGAGACCAAGCTACAAAAGCTCCTGGACCACAGATATGGTTACCATTTGCAGTTCTGTCACATAAATAGAAATAGCAGCAGCCAAATATAACTGTTCTTTATTGTAAGAGTGAAATAAACTCCCTCTATTTTGACTCTGCGCCTATTTTATTTAGTTGTGCCCCTACTTTTGTGGACTATTGCCCCTAAAAATGTCAACTTAGACAAATGTTATGTTATTATAACAGAAACTAGATTTTCAAAAAGGTCTCATACTTGATAACATAACATACTAACAGCATAGTCTACGAAGCAAAACAACACAGGGTTCAACAAGAAGGGGAAAAAAAGCACTAAATGTCATCGAGTCAGCCCATCTCCCACACAGTACATTGCACAAAGGCCAAACAAACATGCTGCAGTCCAGTTAATAAACGCAATGGGGATGCATTGGTTAAATCCACCTGGCAACTGGCCGTGCTTGAAACCCAACTGCTGTCACTGATCATGATTAGGCTTTGTTACATTCACTTACCCTGCTGATATCCTGACTGGCTCCACTCCGAAAGGCGCTCCTCGCTTTCTCTCCTGGGTCCTGGATGTATCTAGCATCTGGTTAGAGACACTGTTAGCCCCTGCAACAAAAGCCCACCTCGGATCAGTAGCTAGAAATGTACTGATTTAAGGATACACATGCAAACATATTGAAGAAGAAAAAACAAGCATATCATTTTGTAACTTCAGATTCTCACCTGTGGGTACTGAAGATGCATAGTCCTCTTCTGCCAGTGTGCTTAGTTGCCTCTTGTATTCTAAAAAATAAGGTAGTAGAAGGAAAACAAGTTTGAGTTTGTTGTGAAAAGAGTGCACATCTAATAAAGTGCATTAAATGGCCTATTGAGAGTCAACTGTTTAACTTTAAATAACCAGGAGGGTGAGCCATGTCTTAATCTATGATACCTCATGTCTGTCTAGTAGGTAAATAGATTCTCTCATTCATTTCTTTTTTTTTGTGTCTAACCAGGAAGTCACTAGATGGACTCCGGTGTCTTGAGTACCTGGATCTTGGTAATTTGGGGAAACTAAGGAGGCTGGTGCTTGGGGATGAAGTTGGGGGGCATTTGGGGAAATATGAGACTGACGGTGGGGGGCAGAGAGCAGAGTTTGAGGGGTCGCTAAGCAGGCCTCCACTGCAGGAGTGCCCTTGGACCTCCACGAAGGGACATATCCAGGCACCCTTGGGTGTGTCTGGTCCAAAGACCGGTCCGTGAGAAACAAGGCTGCCGGAGCACAGAGGAAGGAGGGAACATGATGAGGATGGAGTCGAATGCAGATGGGAAATACAAACGAAAAAGGCAAAGGATAGGTAACAGAGCATAGAGTTCATGTAAATAGAGTTTTTGCGGAAGAACGAAAAAGACATGCTGAGACATACTACTGCCTCTACAGGTGCCTAAAGAACCCATTGTGCACTGTGTGCACGGCACAACACATGAACACACAATGCGCCTCAATGGGTTCATCTCCCCCGTGCGCACGCGGGAGATGAACCCATTCTAAGAAAATAAAAGGAATTGTGCTGGGGCAGAGCATTTACATAACAAACATTACAGCTAAACAACTGTCCAACTGGTTGGACAAGCTCTTAACGGGAACACACGGCAGGGTGTACATGTGCGCGTCGTCACCCGCCGTCACTTGTACCTGGCTGGGAGGCGGCAGTCGGTAGAGGAGCAGCGGCCACAGCTGCGGGGGATAAGCAGGTGGAAGAAGTAGAGACAGAGGAGAATCCGTTGCCAGGGGTAAGGCCTGAGGCAGGGGGGGCAGAGGGGAACGTAAAGCAGGGGGGCACTGGAGGGTCTGAGAGTGGAGAAACGTTTGGCTGGTTGGGGGTGAGCGGGGTCGATGTCTCTGAAGTCAGGGCAGACGCGGAGCCAGGGGTGAAGCGGAGTGGATCAGAATGGACAGCGGAGACGGGAGTTGGAGCGGGGGAAGGAGAGGGGAGGTACTCGGGTGAGGCGGGAATAGAGGTAGGACAGGGAGACTCGGGTGGGTCGGCAAGCTCGAAGGACCCAGCGAGGAGGGACCCTGCAGCAGGCGTAGCTCTGGCCTGCTTCATGTGAAGGGAGGCAGGCTTCCCAGACTGGGTTTTAGGCCTGCAGGTTTTGAGAAACTTAGGAGAGAGGCCGGGTTGAGCCAGAGGGGCCTGGGGCTTAGGAGACCTCCATTCACTCTGCCATGATGCTGGGAGATGAGAATGAGGGAGGAACAGAATGGGACAAAAGTAGAGTAGAGTAGAGAACCAACACAAACACAATAGATCAGAAATAAGAATATGAATATGAAAACAAAATGACAACAGCAAATGGCGATCAGAAGAAAGGATCTATAAATAGAATGATATTATATTATCTTAAATCCAAATAAATCACGCCCGCCTTGATTTTCTGACTCATCACACACACTGTTTGCAGTGCCATCGTCTGCGGAAATTTCGGCAAGTTACGAAATCTTGGAGGTTTTGTAACTTGACAACTTAGTTTCCACAAGAAGTATGTTGACCGCTTAACACACAACGTGCTGAAGCTGCACCCTGTGCGCAGTACCTGTGTCAGGGGCCGAGGGCAGACTGCTGGGCCTGGTGAGGGCAGAACCTGCCTCCACCAGAGGGGTGAGGGCT
>OMNO01001514.1:3170-14163 GCA_900303215.1 Trachyrincus scabrus | reverse complement strand
CCTCTAAAACAATCTCACTATTTGTTCAAAGAAGAAGTACTTTTTAAAGAACCATAGTGCATCAAAGCACCCACTATGGACAAACACCAGCTGCTGTGCTCATGCAAAGTAAACACAGAACCACACACACACACTCACAGTGGTCTCCAAAGGCCTTAGTGGTGAAGACCTCCCTCAGCGTGACGGCGTTGGAGTGTTGGATCTTCTTCCACATGTCCACCAGCATCATGCACTTTGTGTTCACCAGACGGAAACACTAACACACACACACACACACACACACACACACCTTCTAGGAACAAGGAACATGAAATAGATTTTTTTTTTTTAAGGACGTCATGTCACAACCACATGGTTCCTCCATCTCCCTCACCGTGTATCCTTCTCAGGCAGTAAGGAAGGTCATCCTTGCTGTTGACGGCCTTGTAGCACGACGTGACGTAGCTGAAGTTGCTGGTTTTCTGCATGCGGTTGGGCGGGGGGAGGGGCTCCAGGGGAAACAGGCTGTGGTAGCTGTCCACCTCGGATGGAACGCCTGCACACACGCACTTGCGTGGATTACATCATCAAACTTTACATCATCAGTAACCAACCATGCCTACCGGTGGGAAGACCCCATTAGAGGATAGTAGTGCTTTACCTGGGTTCTCTGATTGGTCAATCTGGGCCATAGTTATAAGATGCCTGTTTATCAGCTCCTGGAGGAGAAACATTAGGACCGATACAAGGCATTATCCACTATTCACACAGTGTATGTATGCAAGTCAATAAGTTGCTTGTGACCATTTAAACAATCTATTAACTATTAACCAGAAACTAAATGCTAGCTAGAGAGTAAATACTACAATGTTCAAACAACACAACTTCCCATGTTCTTCCTATCACTCAGATGTGTGTGTGTGTGTGTGTGTGTGTGTGTACCTGTCTGAGCTCATCCGCCATGAAGAAGGACGGAGCGTTAGCTTTGGGCTGCATGTAGGCCACGTGGGGCGCAGTCGGAGGGTAGATGTGGTAACTAGGAAACACCTGCAGTGAACCAGTGGTGGAGAAATCAAGTTTCACATTCAAGCTGTCCTGACCTCATTAAAAATGGTGAAACAATGAAATGCTATGACCCTTAAAATATTGATAAAAAGGGTACAGATAATTAAGGAATCTATTAATGGAATTGAATGGAACTACTACAAACAATTAGGGGTGTAAAAAACATTCACGTAAGAATCGGGATTCTTATCTTCTATGATTCTGAATCGATTCACAATTGTCTTAGGTTTGCGTTTGTGTGTTTACATTATGGCTCAGTTGATTTAACTTCTTCAAATATTAAAACTACATAATCTTAAACACACTTTACTCTGCTTTCATGCCATAATTTGCCCCACCGCCTTTCTTAGCGCACAGTGGACTGGAGTAGATCCTGAAATTAGTAACAAACCCCCATGACCTGAATCGAGAATCGATTCTGAATCGGGAATGGATTTTGAATCGAACCATGACCCCAAGAATCGGAAATCGAATCGTGATATACAGAAAGAGTCACACCCCTACAAACAATACGATCTGTATTCTGACCAAATCCGGACTCAAGTCAGTTTACAACCATGCCATAAACATTTTAGTACAAGTACAAGGTTAGCCATGCTGGCGGGACATACCATCCCACTGATGGGGGCGGGGGTGTTGTCGGTGTAGAAGTAGGTGGTGCCTCCCACCGTCTCCTTCTGGATGATGTGAGGGCCCTGGTCAGCTGCGGTAGTGGGCACCATGTAGTTGGCAGGATTGGGGGTGTGGCTCCGCCGGCGGGGGGCAGGTGAGGTATGGGGCGTGATCTTCGGGGAGTGAAGGGGGGAGGAACCAGCGGAGAGAGACATCCCTAACATTGACAAACAATTAGTGTTACGCCGCTCTCTCTCTCTCTGTGCGTGCGTGCGTGTGTGTGACAGAACAATGCAAAGCGCTATGCATGCATTTCACCCTTTATGCACAGAAGCCTTACCTGGAGCCAGGGCCGCCGCTGTGGAGCTGCTGAGCCCAGGGTGGGGGAAGAGCGGGGAGGGGAAGGCAGGGACGTTGGCCATGGTGGCCATGCGTGGAGCTCCTTTAGGAATGAACTCACTCGCTGTTGGGTTAGGAGCCTGGCAACACAACAACACACAGCGAGATTAATACTCCATTGGTTTTGTTTAATATCAACATGTGAGACAAGGATCATCATGACATATAAAGGGGGGGGGAAAGCATGTAATGTTAAACACCAATCGTCTCAAAGCCAAGTAGATGTTGTGCTAGTCTGTGCTTGTTGGAAGTGTACCTTCCTCCGTTGCGATATGCTAAGAGCACCAAAATCACTGAAGAGTGAAGATGTAGGGGAGTTCACAGGATCTGCAAAAACAAAAACACCAGAGTAAGAAGACCCAATTTGCTCGCTTGCTTATGGGTGATCTTTCGGTGTGCTACGGCCGAGCGACGCATTGCTACCCCCTAGCATTATCCCTGGGTTGATTGGTACCTTGAGCACTGTGGCTGAAGTTCTTGGCACCATCGTTGAGGAGACTGGGGGAGCTGCTGCTGCTCGTCATTCTCTGAAACCAGAACCAGCCAGACATGCTGTGAGAACCTGCGCTGTATCCGTATTCAACCAAAATGTCTGTGTACACACACACACACACACACACTGTGTGTAAGATGTACCTGTAGACAAGCCTGTTGATCGGCTGCATTTCCTTGGATGGGAACTTACCAGAATTTCCCTGACTAGACCATCTTTAAACACGTTACCTAATCATAACTATTTTAACATTATACTTAATTCTATATAACAAGATATGTAAACCTTATCACATTATAGCTTAACAAAACATTGCTCCAAAAATAGGGGCAGTATATCACAGCGGCTACACACTGTGTTGCTCCCAGCTAAGATGCTGGGTTTGATTCGCCATGTCCGCAGCCTACCTGTAGGTATCCTAGAGCAAGATGCCTAACCCCTACCTGCTCTTTAAAGACATGCATCTGAATTCACTGTGGATAAAAGTGTCGGCTAAATAAGTAAATAGTAGTATATAGTCGGCTAAATAAGTAAATAGTCGTAAATAGTAATCTCAGCCGATACAGACGCTCAAAAGTGCTATGTGACTGGGGCCTGCAGCTGGATGCTATAAAACTGAAATCATAACATGAACACACAGTAATTAATACATCTATACTTTATAATGTATACCTGCATCATTGAGTACTTCGATTCTGCCGGGCTTCCAAACCCATTGACACCAATAAAGCTGCTGCTGAAGTAAGAGTTGGTCAGATTGGCATCGGTCAGGGACCCGCCCTCCATCCCAGGGACTGTAGATAAGAAAAGTAGTTTACCAACTATAACTTAGCCATTGTTTTCAACTGTGTATGTATACTATAGTACTAGCCTACTCAATTCATATTAATGAGACATAACAAAGATGTGCTGCAGTTGAAAATAATTGAATGTTGCATTGCATGTGGCAACATAAACATGCTACTAATGATAACTGATGGTAGCATGACAATTATAGGGAAGCATTGCAAAGTTTATTTTGGGTTTATAGTAGCAACGTGCTAGCTTGTTTACATCAGGAAACCTGGTCCACACAGGACAAAAACAATACTCCGTGCATGGCGATCCGAGCTACAAACCTGCCATCATCTCATTTGGAGAAAGAGTTTATCTTGCATCCAAACGGTAATTGCATTTAACCGTAACCGGTGCTAGAGGAGACACGATTTGATACAACTACAATTACGATAAATAGCATGCATATTTGGACAAAACAAACAGTTAGCTCGGAGCTAGCTCACAGCTGTCATACAAAACACAACAGGCCTCCTTGCATGATGGTGAGTGGAATCCGTTGACTTCAACCAATGCTCATTTACGAAATTAAAACAAAACGGAACCGTAATTGTGTCAAACTAAATAAAGGACCACTGGCAACTCGGTGTGTGTGTGTGTGTGTGTGTGTGTGTGTGTGTGTGGCTACTGTGTTGGCTCGAACGCGCAGGGACGAGTGAAGAGAGCCCCACGTTGTGTTGCAGGTAAAGGGCCCGAGTGAATCCTCGGGCTAAATTTTAACAAAGCCCGATGGGGCCGACGAGTTAGGTCGCAACGCTAAAGTCCTTTTGGTTGTTTTTTTTAGACTTATCCAACCACCGCTGCTGCATACTCACTGGTCAACAACTGTCCGTCCAGAGGCGTGCCTGCAGGCCCCATGGGTTCGCTCTTTTTCGAGACATTGTTTCCGCCGCCACCGCCACCTGGGCAGGCCGCCGCCGGCCCAGCGAGGGAATACCCCGCCGCCGCCGCCGTCACAGCTCCACCGGCCATAGATAACGGGACAGGGCTGCCGCCGCCGCCGTGCAGTGACATGCTCGCCATGGATGGCTCTTCGTGTAAAAATTGACACTCGTCCCCATAAAAGCAGGTCTTGTCTTTTGCGTAATATCGGCAGAACTTCACCTTGACGTTGGGCAGTCCGACACCTCCGAGCGGAGCAGCTGAAGCGGGGAGTCCACTGTTCATGGCACCGCTGCTGCTGCTGCCGCCGCCGCCGTCGGAAGACACTCAAACATAGAGAGACGCGGATAGCTAGCGCGCTAGCTAGCTAGCCTGCGAACAGAACAGGAATCCCCCCCCCAAAATCTACGCTTTTAAAATGTCCTCGGCTTGTTTGATAACGTGTAGAAGCCTTAAAGCACTCGCATCATACCGCTAATATTCAGTTGTATGAGGGGAAAAAATACATTGCTCGTGTTAAGTCCTGGTCGTCGTCGTCGCTATCCATGTAGCTTAGCCCCCCCCCTGTACAACCTAGCCTGTTGTTAAAGCGCGTTAACGCTGTTGTTTTCTGCTCCGAGGCGCACACTGGAAACACGCTAGCAGAGCGTTGCATTGTGGGTACATTGTTCGGCAGTGTGTGCGCTGCGCTGGTGTGCTGCAAACAGAAGTTTGGACCACTAATCTCTAAACGTGACTCCCCTATGATATCACAACGTGCGACATACGGTATATGCAACTTGCGTGGACGGATTGCATTGTGTGTGTATATATATAGATATATATATATATCTATATGTATATATATAGTGCTCATGATGCATGGATGTGATGCTTTATTGTCCCAGACTCCCAGGCCAGGGATGGTTTATATAAACGGCCACTGAATGGGAATTCAGCAAAACACTATTCTCGAAAGCCACATTTAAAGGCAAGAGGTTTTAAAAGTTACAACTTTCGAAAATTCGAAGAAAAGAAAAATCGGTGTATTGATATTTGTAAAAGCGGGGAAACTACCTAACACATGACCATATTACAACACGTATAGGTCTACTATAGCCCTACGATACAGTGCTTATTGGATTGATAATCATTCTCTATCCATCAACATTATTCACTTTTTTTTAAATATTAAACACTAATAACTTTTAGACATTGTGTCTTCTATCCAGTTCCCCTTTCATATTTGCCAGGTGTTTTTACAGACAATATGAGCCAACCATAGTGGAGGCTGGCAGCGTCATCATGCAGAGCAACTTCTCTTGTTTAAAAAGGACTGCTGTGTGGCCCCCGTACAAGCTGTGTCACTTGTGCTTTACATTGCATGGGCAATGTTGGGATATTGGGGAATGATCGTGGGTAAGTCCGGGCATTTGTAGTTTTTCTTATCGGGATGAATATAGAAAAACAATAATTCAGTTCATCATGTATCTCAACCGCCGCGAATGTAACGTGATATTGGCTTTTATAAAGTTTGTCAGACGACTATACGGTCGTGTTTATTTATTGTGGGCGACAACAATGGAATGATATAATCGTTATTTCTGTTATTTAGGCCTATTTGTTTGGTTATTTTATGTTTTTAGTAGGCCTATTACTTACTTTGCTGTTTTAAATTGACACATTATTAGGCCTCAGCTATTAAAAAAATCAGACGAGTCGATACGAGTTAATTGACAAACCAATAGGCTATTAACGATAGAAAAGGGAAAACGATCCTTGCTAATAAAACCGTAATTGTAAAGTATTGTAACGTAAACGCGAATATTCGTTTTAGCCCCCCAAAACAGCCCAACGGACCAGTCAGGTCATTATCTGATTTACATTGCAAAGGCAAATAAACCAGTGTTTGAAGTAAGACAAGATATCAAGAGACCAAGACGAACGGTCTACTAGTAGTCAACACACCTACGGTCAACGGTCTTTTTATGCAAGGCCTGCAAGTGTGGTTTAAAAACCTCGAAGTAATATAAGAATATGCCTAATACACAGGCCTGTTATTAATACAACAGGCGTATTTGATATTTATAAGCAACATTTGATTTATAATAAAATCATAATTTTACTGCAACAGAAGACATGGGTAACTTATACTAGGTCGCCTTACACATTTTTTCATTTGCATTCCATTTGAACAAATATACTAATACTGTAGTTTCTGTTATTTTTCTACTTGTGCATAAATAGCCCCTAAAGAAAAATATATTCCCTGAAATGAATCTCCAAAGGGAAAACAATCTTAAATTCAATTTCTATTCTAAACAATATATATTTTTAATTTCTTTTTAAAAAGAGAATTTAGATTGTTGTCTTGTAGTTCTTGTATGACACCCACATTTCCTCTCTGGGAATAATCTTATCTTGCACACTAACCACGTCTATGTGTGGCAATCATATACCTACGATTGTGTGTGTGTGTGTGTGTGTGTGTGTGTGTGTGTTTTTCCTATAATCTACGGTTGATCAAAACATGAAGTCCTGCTACTGTTGTTGGCTGTCAGACTTCACAGCCTGGACGCGGAAGCAGTACGCAAACTGTGCCAAAGCAAGGAGGTTAGAACTACAGGTCATCTCGCTCATAAAGTACATCTCACCAGAGGAATTGGAGAACGTGTAGCTTGCAGTGGTTCCTCCTGAAGCTCAGTTCCTTTCCCAAATCACCAAGCTTATTGTAGAACTTAATCATGATCCCTACTGTTTTTGTGTACATTACAATGTTTACGATATATTCATTTATCCACTGTCATCAATCAAAAAATAAACATTTAAACGCTGCCCAAGCTAGTGGGATTCGCTATGCTGTTGTTAGCATCGTACTGTGGCGTAGGCCATCTTTTGACTGTGTTGTATACTATCATGCATTTTGAAACACTTGCATGGAAGCCTTCATTGACTTGAATTGTTGTGCTGGGTCACTACTTCACCTATACGTATTCTGCATGTTTAGGTCTCTGTCCGAAATGCCTCGGGCCCCGTGGCTGTACAATTGTGTATCGGCACCAGGCTCTCCTTAGAAGGCCTTCCTGCAGACTCAGCCTGCACCCTACACCAAGGAGTCGACAGAGTACTGACTTTGTGAGTAGTGTGTGTGTGTGTGTGTGTGTGTGTGTGTGTGTGTGTGTGCGCATGTTTTTATGTGTTTGTTTGTTTGTTTGTTTGTTTGTGCATGTTGACTCTACCTGGTATATATGGGCAGGATAGTGGCTAGGGTGTTTGATTCCCAAATCCCCAATGTCCCCCTCCTCCTGTAGGCATCCATGTGCAAGGTGTCTTTTATCAGAATTCAGTGTAAGTTGCTTTGGATAGAAACGTCTGCTGATTTAAGTAGTAAAATAGTGAAATACCGTTTTTTACCCTAACCAGGGATGGGGGTCCTTCCATGGTCCTACCCCCACTGACACCATCTGGGAACTACACGTTGGACTGCACAACGAGCAACGGATCCCAGACGTCACTGACTCTCTCTCTGCGCGTCCTGAGTGAGTAGTCGTGTCTCTTGTCTACCGGGCTATCATAGCTGTTTCGGCATCACAGGTGTGTTTGACTCAGGGCTGAAAGGTTCTCGATTGATCCCCACCTGCCCAGCATGTCAGTGGGTTGAGCCACCAAGCCGCCCTTGAGAAAGATACTTAACGCTGACCTACTCTGTACCCGTATTTACACTTCTATCCAAAGCAACGTATTGCTTTGGATAATAGTGTCCCCTACGTGACTCAATGGTAATTTTGAATTGTACTGACGAGTAGGAAAAAGTTTAAATGCTGATTTTAAATCAAATCACAATGACAATCGTAATGTTTCGTATTTTGATGTCTCTAGAACGCCCCTGGCTCAGGTTTGAATTCATTCCTAAAACTAAGGATAGTTCCCCTGAGATCAAGTGTGTCAGCGATCCAACAGCCAACATCACGTGGTATGACAGCCTGGAAACCACTGGGTGAGCCTATTTTGAAAGTACATCAAAAAATGGATAACATCAAAAGGTCAAAAAGAAGACTTTCTGAGTGTTCTTCTCTTCAACAGAAAAGGTTCCTCCGAGAATCCGATCAAAAGTAATAAGTACGTTAATAAGAAGTTAATGTGCTGTGCCACTAACGCCATAGGGGAGGAATGCACTCAGCTATACGACTATGGTAATGAAAATGTACTTTTTCTTTGGGGGGGGGGGGTTTGGTTGTTTTTGGTTGTCTCCAAAATACAGGAACTTGAAACACCAACTCACACATAGGTTCACAGACACACACGCAAACCTAGTTCTAGGAAGGGCGTAAAACAAGCAAGTTGCAAGATAAGATAAGATAAAACGTTTTCCGATTTATCTTATCTCTTACTTAGACACGTCAAACGTATCCAACTTCCTCCCCATCTCCGGCCACAGAATCTAACCGTCGACACTTTCTTTAATTTATGTTGTTTATCGGCTTTTGGTCTTTATAGACAGGCCAGTGGGTTGAGAGGAGAGAGGGCATGACGTGTGGCATAGGGCCGCAATGGGAATCAAACCTGGGTTGCTGCAAGGCGTGGTTGCCTACATGGTTAATGTCTTATCTGTAATGTGTCTTTTTGTATCATAATTATTTTTGAACACAAAAAACAAAAAAAACACACCACCAACAAACAAATAACAAATACCATGGCAGACAACGACGACAAAGACTAACCGAGACCAAAGACGCAAAGCAAAAAAAAAAAGGGAGTTCATTTTATACCATGGTCATGTGTTTGAACGATATTCTGATGTGGGCCTAGAAGACAGGTACATCCCTGACGATACTGTAATTATACTGTATATGCGTGTGCTTCCAAGACGTGAGTGCGACGAGCACGGGGAACGTGGCGACCCAGGAGGCCCCGGAGGTGGTCCTAAGTCCCGGCCAGTCCCTGCTGCTCCGCTGCAGCCAGAAGCCTAAGATGCCAAAGAGCATGGAGAAAGGGTGGTGGAAAGACGGTAGACCAATGAAACGATACATGAAGACGCCATGCGACTCTCAAGTACGTTAGACATTAGAGAGATCCCACCTAATAACTGTAGGCATCCTTGAGAGAGATGCCTAAACCCTACCTGCTCCTGAATTGTGAATTCACTCTTAAGTTACTTTGGATGAATCTCCTAAATTAGTAAATAGTAATAGCATTCACTGTATCCTCAGCTTGTTCGGGTATTTATTCCCAAGCAGGGTTTTCTCTTTTTTTTCCTTTGATAAAATACAATCTTCTTTTTTCCCCCCTCAGATCTGCTTGAAGGATGACAATCACGGAGGTTTTCAGATGTCCTACCTTTACGTGAAGTCAGTGAATGTGACCGAGAACGGCACATACACCTGTGTTGGGGGGACAAAAAACAAGTCTGTCTCTGTTCGAGTCTTGGGTTTGTAAAACTTACGTCCTCCACCTCTCTCATTCCTCTTTCTCTTTGTGCCCCTAAGCCTGTTTTATGTTACTCTTTAAAACATGTCCGCACAACTCAATTCTCACTTTCTCTGGTGTTTAGCTTCACACGATAAATAGCTTTAGAGTAGGACACCGAAGAACACCTTCCAGAACTGAGTTGACAGATATTCTTCCACCGCCCCTCCTGTAGCCGAAGCCTTTGTCTCCGTCAGTCTGGATCAAACGAACAAAACCATATCGGCCAAAGAGGCGAGCAACTTCTGCATGCGAGCCAACGTCTCCTCTCACCCTTTGCCTGACTACTGTGCCTGGGAAGAGCCGGGCGGAAAGCGGGTCGACTGTGGAAGGCTCTCCTGGAGGAACAGGTAGCTAGTAAAAGCTATTGGGTGGAAGGTGTTGACTTCTACCGTAGGGCGGTTGGTCTTTCCTGTTCTGTGCGTTCTCAAGTGCCGTGGAGCCAGTGGAGATGATAAGAATCAATGTTTGCAGTCCTAACAATCGATCGTTCATCATTCGCGATGTTCAGGCTCGACACAGTATGTGTTAGTGTGAATTTTGTTTTGTTTTTTCCTGTGAACTACTTTGCATAATCTCCCCCCCCACCAGGACCGTGACGCTGTGCGGCCCAAAGAGATCTGGGGAATATAAGTTACACCTGGAGGTGGGAAGTCAGAGACTAACGAAGGCAATGGCATTGTGTGTGGCAGGTATAAGAAAACAGAGAGAGGAAGACTATAGTAGTTTGGATGGCTGTGTGTGCACATTGTTTGTCTGCTTAACTTGAAGATGACTCAAGTCACAACATGACTACTGGTGATGTAATTTAAAAAAAAAAACCTTTTCAAGTAATTACAACCTCTTAACCAGCATGTTACAGCCCTCATTTGGTTGATTCATGCAGATGATTCATGCAGGTGATTCATGCAGATGATTCATGCAGGTGATTCATGCAGATTCCCTGATTCCTGCTCTAATTATGACTCAAAATCAGATAAACCTCAGATGAAATGCGGGTCGCTGGATGCTATTGTGTGGTGTGAGACTGTGAGTCCTGTGCCCACAAATGTCTCTTGGAAGTTATGCCCGATGTCCAGCGACACGTACGTTGACTGTCTAATGTTTACAATTTCCTCATTTAGCAGATCATTTAATCTGATGATCATTTAACATGATGCATGGTTCATGATGTGTGTGTGTGTGTGTGTGTGTGTGTGTGTGTGTGTGTGTGTGTGTGTGTGTATGTATGTGTGCGTGTGTGTGTGTGTGTGTGTGTGTATAAAGTGTGTAGTGCGTGTAATT
>OMNO01001492.1:5953-16001 GCA_900303215.1 Trachyrincus scabrus | reverse complement strand
TGTGTGTGCATGGCAGATGATGAAGCACTCGTGGGATGGCTACAAGCGCTACGCCTGGGGTTCCAATGAGCTCCGGCCCATCTCCAAGCAAGGCCACTCCAGCAATCTATTTGGTTGGTGCAGCAATGTGGACTCACACACACACACACACGCACACGCACACGTACACACACACTTACTTAGAGATGATTGATCCTCTAGATTCTGTCACCAACCAGCCTTGACCTTTTTAGATTAACAGCATGTGTGCCTCTGTGTGTGTGTGTGTGTGTGTGTGTGTGTGTGTGTGTGTGTGTGTGTGTGTGTGTGTATGTGTATGTGGGGGTGACTCCAGACTCAATTCGTTCAGCATTGTGAGGGCAGCTCAATAATGTATTGTGCTAATACATTGGCGTCATTCCAATCAAACCAGACCCTACATGTCTCACCACTCCTACTTCTCCAAGGATTAGTTGATTTGTTGTGCAGGTTCAGATGGGGGTGTCTATTGGTTTTGGTGGTTCTTCTTCAAGTCCTTTATTGTGTCCAGAATGCTGCGATACTGCTACAGGCTGTTTGAGCTAGCAGGGTTTTTCCTAGCTCAAAATTGGGTGGAGGTGGTGAGAGGGGGAAAAAATCCATCTAGGGGGGTCCGTGGCCCCGCCCCCCCCCCGGAGAAAAATGTTGGCCGTAAAAACCGAATTCAGTGGCCTCTGGCATTCTAATGCCGCTATTCCATCATATACACTGATCTTAATTATTGCATATTTTAATGAGTTTGCCTACCTGATTGTAAACATGTAGTGAATTATTGTAAAGGAGAATGAGGCTTCTTCTGTGTTTTAACCCGCACAGTCCGTGCCTTCAACTGGCTCAAGCAAACAAGCAATGTATTTTAGGAGTTCTTATAATTGATTGAAGAAAATTACAATTATCATGTTAAAGCATATTATTTTATTAAAAGGTGCCCCGTTCAACAAGTCAATGAATTAAATACAACATAAGCTTGTGTGTTAAAAAGCAGCAAAGTTGTTAAAAATCTAATCAAATATAACAAAAGTTTGTGTGTTGATTTACAGTTCACAGGGGCCCACTCATTTGCACAGTTCACAACTAGAGGCAGAACATTTCAGCCTCCTGTTTTTCATTTTGTAAAACCTCTTCATGCCCAAGGCCTCCTGGTCTGGTCCATCGATGGCCACCAATACACATCCAAAAAAGGTGACGTTAAAATCATGTAAACGGCTTTGCGTTAGCTCTACAAAGCCTTACTGCAGTAATACGCAAAGGGTAACGTTAAAACTGAGAAATGGCTTTAGAATGTCCACTTGGTCTGGACTTACTCTGACTGATCCTCTCCCTTCCCAGTCCCTTCCACTTTTTGTGGTTGTGCATTTTCCGACCTGACAAATTTACCTCATCTCGTCAGTAACAGGAAAATATAACTTTTTAACTGCCAGTAATAATCAGATGTCTGCACTGTTTCACCTGTCCTCATGATTCTCCTCCTTGCAAACTAAAATAATCGCTGATTCTACGAGCCATATCTGCAAAGCTGAAAATATTTCACTGATGGGATGTAATGTTAATTTGGGTAACTTTTTGAAGAAATTGGACGTGCTTGGATGCAAAATAAACAATATTCACCTTTGAACAGCGACGAATTCTTGAAATTTCAGAGCACCATTCCTGCTGTAGTCGGAAAGACTGCAGCTCTTTTCTTCCTCTTTGGCAGCGCCTTTCCCAGTGCACTGTGCTAATTACGACACAGCGCCACCACATGGGCGTAATGCCGCAATTGCAGTTACAAATTACAGAAATACACAGAGTGGAACGCTTGTTAGAAAACAGTGTTTTGATACCCGTCATTTTTGTCGAGACTGAGGCGGCACGAAATTTCACGGAGGCGGCCGCCTCGTAATTCTCTATGCAGGAAAAACCCTGGCTAGGAATAGTCATGTTATCACTCACCCCCCACCTCCTATCTGTCTGTGACTGTTCACCTATGTCTCTCAGAATTAGGTTTACTCTTTGTCTATGCGTCTTCTCTTTTGCTGTTATCTTTGGTTATCAGCTCTCTGTCTAGGTGTTACTCTGACAATGTCAGATTGTTCTCCTGTCTGATTGTTCTCCTCTCTTCCTTACTTTCTTTCTGTCTTTCTGCTCCTCCCTGTTTCTGTGTTCCCAGAAAGACCACAGAAAAAGCTGTTCAACATGCATCCGTACATATGTATGTGTATATAAATAATGTGTGTCCCCTATGCCTATATGAAGTCATCTGCTGCTGCTCAGCACTGCTGGAATGTGATCAGCTCT
The DNA here is from genome assembly GCA_900303215.1 of Trachyrincus scabrus. Taxonomy (NCBI): domain Eukaryota; kingdom Metazoa; phylum Chordata; class Actinopteri; order Gadiformes; family Macrouridae; genus Trachyrincus; species Trachyrincus scabrus. The sequence continues at coordinate 13,706 of OMNO01001492.1, read as the reverse complement.
CCTCACTCTTTTTCCTCCTCACTGTTTAGAGCAGGTCGTAGTTTTTACTGCTACTTTTAGAATTTACATTTTTTTTTACAAAAATGTAAATTATTTCTTCATTTAAATAGCAAAATGTATGACAATTAAAGTTTATTTTAGGTTTTGTACCAGATTTTTGTTTAAATCCATCTTTAAATATATCTGCATTAAATATCGGCTATTGGCTGTCGATATATTTTTTGGAAAATATATAGTTTCGGTCCCTCTTTCCAATGAGGGGTTATAAATATTTAAGTGGTGAACGTAGCCAAAGTTATGGCCATTTATAATTGACCTTACAAAAATGGGGTCATAGTTAGCGAGCGGAATCTAGGCGAGAATGGAACAGCCATCGTTGTAACTTTCATCAAGCAGAGAAACAGCGACACATTCCACCGAGACACCCACACTCTGTCTCCCCAGCACACGCTCGCTCTCGCATGGGAAGCCCAATGGCAATGAGCCCAGCACCATATAGGAAATCACTTCCAAACCTGTTGGCCATTTCCCCACAAGACATTAGGAGTCACAAAATGAGGAAGTGCGTTCATTTGCGTTAAAAACGCATCAAGGTTTCTAGATTAATCGTCAGAAGGTCTCTCCAGCAAATTGGCGTCCTTATTGAGAGAAGTTTTGGTTAATACAAATCACAGATTTAGTGTGCTTGGTTTAAATATAGCCTTGTATTTAAATTATTTATATCTATTATGAAGGATCAGATGGACTTTGTGAACATTTAAAAACGGATGGAGTCATTCTGGTCTTGGACAACTGGCATTTGCATGTAAATGCACAGTTGTGTATGTATGTTTAGACATGTGTTTGTGTTAGTCTTTAGTTGATGTTTTCCTACATTTTGCTTTGTCCCACTCCATGTCCCCTTCTCTATAAATGGTAAAGGTCCCACATTTCTAGCTATTGCATCTAAATAAAGCACTTTACAACCATTCCGTCAATCACAACTGTCTAGTTCACCCCTTTATAAGCAATCACTTACAGTGTACACAATTGCTTACATGTGCATGGACATATTGACTCCTACCCTCATGAAGCCAAGATTTCGTCTTCACAACTCTATTAATTAAATCATTTTTTCTTTTTTAAAAATTCTTTCCAATCACGTCAGCTCTCATGACTAACTAAAATTTGCTCATCGGTCACATCAGACCGATGACCAAAATGTGAGCTTTGCATTTGAGGACACGGTAGCCTAAACAAAGTCGAATGTTTCATTGGGATTTCCAATTTTGTTGCATTCATCAATTGAGGATTTGTGTATGTGTTCTGTGCTCTGTCCTGCTTGTGCGGATTCTGCCTTATATGTCCTTGCTGCCCTCTTATACAACTTCCATTGTTCATCCAGACCCATGGTTCTACAAGATGTTGTTCAGCAAACGTTGTATCGGCCAATTAGTGGAACTTTTTGGCGTTACTACTCTAGAATCTAAGAATTAGTTTCACCATGCAATTATCGGCAGCCATTACCGTCATGCTCTGCATGTATTTTTTTTTAGGCCAGGGATCTCTGTATTGTTTCTGAAAAACATGGATGTGGAATTGTGGATGTTAGAATGTCTGTGAAGCCCATTGTTGAATGCACTTTGAGCTTTTGTGCGCGCATGTTCCTCACATCATATTTCTGTGTGTTCAGTCTGCATCTCCCATAGCAAGTATGTGTCACTCTGTCAAGCGTGTGCTCTGGTGGTGAGTGATGGTGAGAGCATGCCCTTCTTCAGTATACAATACCATTATTAACCCAAGTAGCAGACTCCACACTTTCAGCCTGTTCCTTCTCACTCTCTCTTCCATTCGTCCCTGGAAGATTGCCAAGGCAGCACCCATGGTGTCATGGCCACAGAGCTGGGGTTAGCAGAGGCTAAATTGATCCGCAGGGGCCCTGGAGGAGGAGGAGATGGGATCAAATTCTGGGATTTAAGGATTAGGTCTACAGTTTTGTGGTAAATGATGTTTCAATACGAACTGAAGATATTCGTATTGGTTTCGATAGCCAGTGAGACTCTGTAGATGATCTCATGTGTATTCTTTTCACTGGTGATACATTGCTAAATTGATTAAGCTAAATGAGCTAAATTTGTGATGCATAACATTCCAATGAATAACATGACTAGGGCATGATCTACCTTGAAAGTTGGTGGTAGATTTCTAGTATGTATTTAAACAGACATTTTTGGCAGTGTAAACCTAGTTTAGCACCATTTAGTTTAGTGAATACGTTGTGTTTCACACAAGTTTCACAAGGTAAAAAAGCTAGCTTCTGTCTTCATGAATAAGAGGGAGCAGTAAAGAGGAGTGCCATTTATTGATGCCCAGAAGATTCCCAAAGGCCTAACCGGTGGATAACTGCCAAAAAGGATGCAGAAGAAAAATGAGGGCTCAAGCCTGCGACATTTTAATTAAGTTTGACTCAAAATCAGTCAAAGGCTGAAGGTTGATGCACCTAGCCTTTTTTTCTCTCCATCAAAATGATTACTTTGTATGCATGTGGGGAATTGACTTTGACTTCTGATATTAAGGCACATTTAGATTATTCCAAACAGATCCCACAGAATGAACACACAAAATGTTGTTACATAATTGATATAATATATGAAGTGATCTAATATTATATTATTGTAAGAAAGTATGAAAGCACTGGACAATATCGAAACATCTCAATTGTTATGTTATACATAAACCTTTTCTGAGGCCTATGTAGTATGCTTCTTTTGTACTTAATGTTTTATAAACATACTGAAACATGTGAACTAGTTGGTGATGGCAACTGAAGAGAAAATGTGAATGGGACCATCACGTGCAAATCCTTCTACTCCATTACATCTCAGAGGCAAATATTGTACTTTTTTACTCGACTACATTTATTTAAGTTACTTTGCAGGTTTAGATTGTTAATACGAAATATGTAGGTCTATTTACCAATAAATTGTGATATATTAGGTTAAACTACCCAGCAGTACTAACTAATTCTCGTTACTAAAATGTAGGGCTGGGTGATAAAACGATTACAATAATTATCACAATATAATTCTCCTCAATAGAAATATAAGGAAAATTTGCAAAAAACATTTCCCGTGGTTGCGTAGGATGCACAGAAATCACAGACATAATGTTGATGGTTGCGAAAGAAAGCGGATTGAAAAGTAAATTATTGTTGTCCCTGTAAACACTGGTGACGAAAATTAAACCGCACTGTTTAACCGGCCGGTGCACACATTTACCTTGGCGATTGCATAACTTAAATGAATAATCCATAAACACACCTTAAAATCAGTTTAATCCTGTCTTTTCTATATGCAATATACAGCATGACCATGGACCGAACTCATCATTTGTTTATCCAAAGTTTACCGCAGCCACCACTTCCGGATTACCGGACCTGACAAAAGCGTAGCTGTCCCTTTCTTTGCCTGTGCATATGGATACATCTGCAGAACAGAGATGCCAATGGCTTCGGAAATAGATTGCCGAACGTGTTTTTTTTACATCCCTGTAGTCGTAAAGACTGTCGATTAAAATGGGATAATTGCACTTGGTAAAAATTTATTTTCATTGAATTTTAAATGATCGTTGAATCATGTGTATCAACATGGTAGAATATTTTAGACGCACGTTCATAAGTCTGCCCTCTCATTGGCTAACACTCAATACTCGCTCTTTTCCAGAGCGGGCAGAGAGGGTAATATCGACCAACATCCGAGAACTTCCATCGCTGTGAGCGGATCTCAATGTCCTCACTGCCACTCCGCTGTTCTAGGGATTCAATTGAATATCCCCACTCTCCCCGCTACCTGGAGCTGCCTGTTTGAATTCAGCGTTAGATGGTTCCTTAACCATAGTAAGCTACTATACTTCTACTAGAGATGTATCCAGTAGCATGTTCAGGCAATATAACAACCTGGAATATATGATATGCAGTCAACTTGGAATAGAAAGGCAGGAGAAAGATGCTTGGCATATTCCCATAGGACTTTCAGGCTTCCTGCAAAAAAATTTTTAGTAGCTATAGCAGCAGAGGTTTCTACGTTGTATGTACATTGGTATTACTGGATTTACCGTATTTCTTTAGATTGTAAAATTACATTTATAAAGCCATTATATGGTAGAACTAGCCATTTTCTTTGTCATGAAGTCATTGCGTCATGAGGACGTGAACAGTAGTTTTCTTTTTTGCATCACAGCTGCATGAAGATGAAAATGGTGTGACGACCCCACCCATTCCTGCCTGGTTTGACTGTTTCTGTTGTATTTCTGTTGCAGGCATTGTTGAGTGGGGTCGTTAGCTAAACTACATGCACCTGATGCTGACCAGGGGTATTTGAGAACTGTCCCCCTCCCGACTCACTCTCTCTCTGGCTTATCAGCTGGTAGCCATGCTGGTTATGGTACTTGTGTGGTTTTGTTACAACCCAGAGCCAGTAACAAAGCTTTTGGCTAAATTAGTTATCTTTAGTGTTACGTTGGGAGGGAGAGTGGGGAGACGAGCCATGTCGCACAGCTTGACGTAGTAGGAAAAAAAAGCCCAACACACACCGGGACATTGGATTTTAGGTGATGTTCTGGGTCGCGCTGCATGGCACGCCAGGGTTTTAAGCAAAGCTGGAAGTTAAATGGCCGCTGCCATCGTTCTCATTGAAAATAAGGTTTGGAATTTTAAAACGCGACGCGGCACGTCTGGTGTTACTGGCTTATTACTTTGACTCTGCAGCTCTTCTCTTACTTTGGGAAGCAGCCAGCGCTGCCGCTCAGACTACTTCCCGAGTTGCTCACAAAGAGCTGTTTTGATTATTGCTCCTCACAACCAATCCAAGTAGGCCTACGCTGTAGGCAGTACTTGAGCCAGCTCACTCTACCTATGCTGTAGGCAGTACTTGAGCCAGCTCACTGTACCTATGCTGTAGGCAGTACTTGAGCCAGCTCACTGTACCTATGCTGTAGGCAGTACTTGAGCCAGCTCACTGTACCTATGCTGTAGGCAGTACTTGAGCCAGCTCACTGTACCTATGCTGACTGACACGTCTTGTATTCTCAATGATCACACATTATAAGTGACCAATTGCACACTTCTTGGCTATGAAGCCTTTTTGCACTCGGTGCAAACTGAAGTGCAGTTCTCAGTCACAGTAATATTGACAGGTGACACTTTTTATCTATAATTTTTTTTTTTACACTTAGTGTTATAGTTCTCACTTACTTGGTACGTGCACACATAGTAAATGGGAGGAGGCCCAAATGAGAAGTGTTTGTTGTGCCAGTAGCAAATGCTATAGATATCTTGATATGTCATAAACAGTCTAGCCCACAGATTTTTTATTTTACTTGTTACTATACCTTTTCTAACAACATAATCTAACTTAAACCTTAGTTTGTGCTTTATATACCATTCTACAATATGGCTGCTAGGGGTGTGCGATATGACTATATTAGATCATGAACGATTAAAATGTCTCTACGATCTGCCTTTATAGAGGATCGGGAATAACGTGATACAGCGATTCTGCACATTCCATCAGTTACCTTGCGATTGAATTCGTTTAGACTGCATGCAGCGTTGTAGGGGGCACAGCGACCACTTCCCGCTACAAATCCAACATAGGTGAGCCCCCGTGAGTGTGTCAAGGTGAATTCACTTGAGACGCGGTTGGACGCTAGGTCGAGCACGGCGACTTTAAAATCCACACAAAATCAACTGTGGCTCAAAACATTCTGGCTTCATGGACTGGCTTCTTTATACCTGTGGCCTCTACAACACTACATGCAGTCATACTGCGTTGTCGTCATTTACAATTATACTTCATTCTCACAACGTATCGGGTGCTTCTGCAGACAAATGGAAACACACGCCCTTTCAAAACAAAATTATTGATACGTCTGGTTGCCATAGTAATGACAAACAAACTAACCTTGAGTTAACAAGTCAGCAAACAACTAATGTAATTAAACTAAACTTAGAAGGAGGGATCCATCTTCTGTGTTCATTCTCAAGGTTTTGTGTATTGGATTTGGTTTTTTTTTGCTGGCCTTTAGAGAGCTTAGGTGGTGTTGACATGACATGTAATTTATGGGCCTGTGAAGCCCTTTGAGACTATTGTGATTGTACTGTGATTAAGGGCTATACAAATACAATTGACTTGACTTGACCTGTGTGTCCTTGACACAGAATATTTACTTTTCTAATGGTGAAACGTAAGTGCCGCATTGATAAAGATATGACATGAAAAGATGTGAAAAGATTCGTTATTTTATTATAAAACCCCTGAGTTTCCTGTATATATGAGGGAGAAGCAATTGCTATAAATGTCTGGTGGTGATGCTGTTTCACTACCAGAAGCTAAACTTAAACAATATTATAAATTACCAAAGAACTATAATCCTTGAGCTTCTCAGAAGCTAACAGAAATAGATAACAAAGAAAATAACTAAAAATCAGTGTTTATAAAGATATGTAAATGGAACAATTTAGAGAATTCTGGCATCTCTGGCATCTCTCCTGCATTATTTGGCCCACCCAAAAAAAAGTTTAAAAAAATTAGCATGTTGACTTTGTCAGGGAGAATCCAAGATCTCTCCTTACCAGTGGTGTTCACAGCTGTGGAGAACACTTTCAGACGGCGTTGAGGAGGCCTGAACGCAGAGATAGCTGGTGGAGTGTGCTGTGAGAGAAGGTGGAAGTGTCCTTCTTACCCCTCCACCAGAGGGCAAGGTCTTCTGAGATGGGGATAGGAGGGAGGCCTCTGTAGACTGACACCTCACTCTTGATCTTTTCATGGATGGTTGGTGCAGTGTTTTTCTTTAGAATGAGGCTCCTCCTCAGCTCTCGGTCTTCTTCTGCAAAGAGTTCTTCTAGTGCAGAGACTCTGGGTTCCTTGGGAACAGGAAGTTGAAATATAATGTACCATATTATTGTAGTCAGGCTTATTGCTTTTTTGTTAGAACACATAGCATAGGTATCACAAAAGTATGTCTAACTTACGTCTTCGTCCTCCTCCTCTTCATCATCCTGAGTCTGTCATCCTTCTCTGACAGCAGCTGAGAGGGAGAGTACCTTATTAATGTTATTGCATTCAAAATGAAAATACACCTTGTTGTAAACATTGCACACATTCTCAAATAACTTGCATTTTGATGCATTTTGATTTTACTTCCCTCACTGCTTTGCCTGGGTGCATCGTGACATGAAACAGCGATTTCTCGGTTGAAAAAGTGATTGATTCGACGGCTGAGCGTTTGCCCATCAAAGGTTTTAGTTACAGATCTTTCATTAGATCCAACATATAGCCTAATATAGCAATAATAACTAGACATGTCGCCATGTGCATTTTCTGAAGAAAATGTGTGTGGTTGCATGAGCCAACTCGTCGTATGCGCAATTTTCTGTGAGCATGCTAATGCCAGCAATGCTAATACGCAAACACGCTACGTTTCAAGTCCCCGGGCCACTTGTGATTGATTGAATAATGTTGGCTCACTTGCATATAGTTATTTGCACATAACTCGGCCATTTTTAAGTCAATAAAAAAAAAAAAAAAGACTCCTGGTCGGGCACATCTAAGGAGCACGTGTACCAAATTATGTCATGGTTCATGCGAGAAAAATAAATAGCAAAGTTTTGCCAAACTTTGAAGGTACAGAAAAATCGATCCAGACGGACCTTATGGGTCCTTGAGGCAAAAAGATTCAGCATGTCAAATAAGCGCCAGAAACAAAGTTTCCGATT
>OMNO01001473.1:8106-20557 GCA_900303215.1 Trachyrincus scabrus | reverse complement strand
CAAAGTTGTATGAAGCAGTACTCTTATATTAGAAAATAGCAGAGCGGGACGATTCTCCTTTAACTCTAGAGCTTAAGGTGAACTCCTTGTGTTGGGCTCGCTGCTGTCCGTAGGGCTCGGAGAGTGGTGGAGACAGCGGCTACCCCAGCGAGAGGAGGAGTGAAGGGGACCAACACGACCACGTCGATGGGGTAATGCAACACAACATCCTCCTTGTTTGATTCGTTCATTCCTCTCCGCTTGACAACAAAGAATCAACGTTTTTCACAGATGTATTCAACATGCTAGTAATATGTGTAGCTGTAGCTGTTGTTCTGCTCTCTGCGTTAATATACACCAATGTAGATTCGCAACTTAAGTGATCCTAATGGATACTGTCTTGGCGATTATGGGGTGTGTGTTGTTGGTTCAAGCGGCCTCACCTGGTCTGAGTCAGACTGATTAGACTCTGGGGCTGGGTGAGGCTGCATCAAGGCCCACAGGTTAAACCAGCCACCAGCACACACTCAGGAGGAGCGCTAGCATGTCAGCATATACCATCTGCTCTGCCTGTTCAAACAATCTCAAACTCTGCAATAAACCGGTTTAATCATCATCTGCCTGTGTCCTGCTATTGGAGAAGCCCTGCAAAGCCACTTTGATGGCATGTAGCAGGGGAAACTGCAACAGTGATATTTATATTATTTTTGACGATATTGTTGTACACAAGGTATTTATAAATAGAACATTTTAAAAAGTCTGTTTTAAAGTTAAAATGTTAAAGTTTGAAGTTAAACCTTTCTTCCTTAGCCTTCTTAGTTCACATGTTTTGTCCGTTGGAGAGTATGTTTTTATTTTCTTCTTCTTCTGTGGTAATGCATGTTGTATGTAGGCTCATCAACGCTCCCAACGATACTATTCCGAGTCGGACGAGGACAGTGTCAGAAGGGTAAACAAACAAAATCAACAACAACCATGTGTGTCAAACACCACGCCGACCTTGTCATCGCCTACCTAATCATAATCCCTGTCATATTAAAATACAACAATAAAGCTGCCCTGGGTCCCCCCATCAGATTCTTCACCATGCTGCCCTCCCAACCCCACAACCACAACACCCACCCTCCTGTGTTTCTTGTTGTTTTTACCCAGAATCCCCTCTTCTCTCCTCTCCTACCTTACAGCCAGTATCCTCCCCTCCATTCAAATTCCGATTTGCTGCTTTACTTTTTTTTCCTTCCCTTCTCTACCCTCACTAGAGGAAGATGGTAGCTTCCAGCAGACTCTCTGCAAACGTACATGTGGGCACCCCGCAGATGGAATCGGTGACTATCTGCATGCATGGCCCTTTAAGACGGGCCGCCAGCAATGCGTTGAGGTGCAGCTATGGTAGTGTGGTAGCTTATCTATCTTCACGGATCTTGGCTCAATGATCTAGAGGGTCAATGCTGGCCTAAATGTGCGGCATTGTGCATGTCACACTACACACACACACACACACACACACACACACACACACACACACGCACACACACACTCAACTATAGACTTTCATTGGTCAACTGACCAATGAATACAGCCTGAAACAGATATTTGAGGCAAACAAAGCAGCCTGGGTGGGGAAAAACCCATCTACCTCTGAATGAATTCCCCTGTCCTGTCCTGTCTAGCTACTTGCTGATATCACTCATTCTTCCCCTCTGCTGCGTTTCCTTCATTCACCTGCTTGTTCATCGCTTGAGTGACCAACAGGAATGTCCTCCTCCAGATTCATTCATTGGACATCTTTCATGAAACCCACAGACGATGTCCCTGGACGGGGGACATTCCTGAGATTGATTGATTTGAAGTGTGCACCTGCTTTGTGTGTTGGAAAACTGCAGCTCTTATTTGACCCATTCTTTGGGATCAGTTTAATAAATATGTTGTAGATTTTCTTGTACAGTTTAATAAATATGTTGTAGATTTTCTTGTAGGGTTTTGTCCCTTTTTCACTGTGTGTGTGCGTGTGCGTGCGTGCGTGTGCGTGCGTGCGCGTGCGTGCATGCGTGCGTCCAGCTGACAGAAGAGAAGTGGAGCTTCTACCATTCATCTCGTGCTCACGTCCACCGGCCGTCCTGCGTGGCCGTCGAGATGCAGAGGCTAAGCTCTGCCCTGCTGGAGAAGAAGATTGGACAGTCCGTCCTGGGAAAGGTAGGCATGGTGGTGATACCTACCTTTCCCAGTTATTATTATGATGATAATAATAATAATAATAATAATAATATTATTATTATTATTATTATTATTATTATTATGATGATGATACTATATTATAATTATATATAATTATTATTAAAAACAGTCGCCCACATTGTTCTAGTTCTAGTAAGTTTCATTACTTTGGTCATTTTCCCCCTCCTCTCCTTCAGGTCCACCTGGCCATGGTGCGCTACCACGAGGGGGGCCGCTTCTGTGAGAAAGACGAGCCCTGGGACAAGGACTCGGCCCTGTACCACCTGGAGCGGGCTTCCATGTGCGGGGAGCTGGAGGCCATCGTGGCTCTGGGACAGTGTTACATGCAGCTGCCCCATCACATTCTGATGGACATCGACCTGGAAGTATGCATCTGATTGTTTTCTCCTCGTGCTGCTTCTCCAACCCTACCCGAACCAGATTTCCTAACTGGGATTGTTAATAAAATATGATGAGATGGTTATTTATTAATCCCAGACGGGAAATGTGGGTGTCAAAGCAGATTTTACATGATAGAAATAGGAATAACCAAAAAACTACAAGAACTATACAGACAATATGACAATATGATAAACTCAGATGTCTTAAACTGTGGTCTGAAAATTATATAGCTATAACTGTAGCTACAACTCCAGCCACTAGAGGTTGCTAATGGGAAAACTTACATAATGCAGGTTTAACTTTTTAGGATGATGGTATAACTCCTGTACTGTCTTCCTTCCTTTTTAAACGTGACTTCAACGCAGGATAACGCAGGCAACAGGATGAAGGGCTTCAAGTACCTGATACAGGCGGCCAAGGCTGGGGACAGACACTCTATGATCCAGGTGGCCAGGGCCTTTGACACCGGAGTCAACCTGTCGCCCGACAGGTCAGTGTGGAGTCTGCTGGACCACAAGGTTGTGGAGTCAAGTCAAGTTAATTTTATTTCTATAGCCCTTAATCACAGTTACAGTGTCAGTTACAGGGCTTTACAGGCCATATGTTTATGACACCACCTAAGCCTAGAAAAAAAACCTCCCTTAATTATCAAGGAAGAAACCTTGAGAAGGAACGCAGAGTGAGGGATCCCTCCTTCCAGGGATGGTTAGGAGTGCAATGGGTGCCATAATTGACATGTATAGCAGTATTGACATACATAGCAAACATAAAAGTAAAATTTGATGAAAGTAAGTGTTGGTGATGAGGTGGGGTCCATGGTGATGAGGTGCTAGCTGGTGAGCAAGCTGGTAGCTGTCAGGTGGGGTGGCCAGGCGTCCAGTCGTGATCACAGCAATACACTAAAATAGAGACAGCATTATGGTTGGATGGAGCAGGATGGACAAGGAACAAGTAAGGAACAACTCTAATCTAGTACCTATCGGCAGCAGCAGTAGGCTAGTGCTGGCTAACAGGTCGATTTAGCTGTAATGAGAGAGTAAAGAGGTAGGTTTTAAGTTTGGATTCAAATTTTTGAGCGTCCCTGATTACAGGTGGCAGACTGTATCTGTTCCACAGATAGGGCACAAGCTGGAGATTGTTCGTACCCCTTTCATTACCCCTGACAGGTAGAGGGCCAGACAGTGACTTCTGATTGTCTCATCCTAGTATCGTTGGTGCCGACATGAATTACGATGTTGTCAAAACTAATGTCTGTGTTGGGTGCGTCTAATCTAACTCCATGTGTGATCTTACCGCATGCCAGCACCCTAAGATTAGCTTTGATGTTGGGACCCCTGGCCCCTGGTAAGCAAATAACGTTAGCTGGCGTGTGTAGTCTAACTTTACGTGCAACAGAGTCGCCTATGACTGCAGTGGCTTCTATATAGAGGGGGAAAATTTATGAAGAGTATCATACTTTATTTAATGGGCCTTATTCACCTAACCTAGCAGCCATCTTGTTTCCATCTTTGTTTTAAATGCTTGCTGGGTGGGGGGGAACTGTTCAAAATGGCCGCTAGGTTAATAAGGCCTAGCGGCCTTATAAGCCCATTGAAGGTCTTCAATGGGCCTTCAGATGACTAGCACAAAAAAATGTATTCTGATTTGGGATTATTAATGAAAACATTGCCACCTACATGGTATTTCCAAATCTTTGGAGGTTTGCTTCAAGCTTTCAGTCAGTGAACACAATTACCCCATTTATTTTTCTTTTGCAATTTTGCAGGAAGCAGGACTGGACGGAAGCTGTTTACTGGTATGCCAGGGCCCTGGACATGTGCGACGATGATGAGGGTGGAGACTTTGACGGGCTCCAGGATGACCCTCGCCACCTGGTGCTCGCAAGGGAAGCAGAGATGTACCAAGAGGGGGGTTTCAACCTCACCCCAGACCCCCAGAAAGCAGGTGAGCATGCGTGCATTAGGCTTCCAAATAATCGTGAATGGATGGATGAATGGGTGGATGGATGCAATGCAATCATGTTTATTGTTAAAGGTGCTGTAGGTAAGATTTAAGAGCTATTATTTGAGTGTAATTTGTTAGGAATGTCATAGCCATCCATCAGCTATTAGTGAGTGAAATGCGCTGTGAGAATATCTGTTTCGAGTTGACTGCGCCTGCCTCTGTATGAGACCAATTCGATTTTAGACCGCTCCTGGCTCATTTCTGACCAATCAGGGCATCTCTTCCGTGATTGGTTCGGGGAATCCATTTTGCCTGTCAATCGCAGGTGTGTGAGAATGCAACACTTCTCAATGGCAGAGAAACGTAGGGAGGGAGGGAGCAGAGAGGGAGGGGACGTTTTTTGAGGTTATTTATTTATTTTCTAAATCTCTCTTCCGCTCTTTTCTGCTCTCTCTTTACAACTCTCGAATCTGACCTGCAGCACCTTTAAGTCTGCACAACTTTTTCACTACAGCCATCACTATTTGTTCAAATGCATTTTAATCTTCTGTCTAAATAAATAGCGCAAATCCACCCATTGTTCAGCCCTAGTTGGCAGGATTGTGGTCTAATCTCTAATAATGAGTCTTGGATGTTTACCCTCACATCCCTTGTTCCTACAGGTGACCTGTTTACAGAGGCAGCAGAGGCAGCCATGGAGGCGATGAAGGGACGGCTTGCCAACCAGTATTACATGAAGGCAGAGGAGGCGTGGGCGCTGATGGAGGAGGAATAGGGAGGCGGTGGAGGAGCTCATCTCATTTGATATACACACATTTTTATCAACAAAATGAAAAAGGGTCTACCGACATGTCTCAAATGTTTACAAGTTCACAACTTTTTGCATTAAGTTTATAGCTTTTTATTTTCTCTGACCGACAAATTCTCTGATCTGTTTTTTTAAACATCATATATCCTCCCTGGAGAATGTTGTGTCCCTCAACATTAACTCCTAAATGAGTGGAAAGGGAAAGATACATGGTCCTTAATTAATTGCATGGATGTATGTGAATGGAATGATTGGTTTATTTGTGAAATAAAGCTTTGTTGGCTTGCATTGCTAAATGTTGTTTAGAAGTTTCGTGCCATAAGAACATATTCATTACTGAATCAATGACCGTAGATAGAATAAAAAGCAATTATTTTTAGCTTATTAACTGTTTTTGTACTTTTATGTATCTATGAAATACAAAGCATAAGCGACCTCGGTCATCAAGGTAGCGTGGCCGAGCGGTCTAAGGCGCTGGATTAAGGCTCCAGTCTCTTCGGAGGCGTGGGTTCGAATCCCACCGCTGCCAAACATTTTTCGTTTGAGGTGCCGTTGTGTGTTGACATGTGAAGTTCTTTTTGACGAGCTACAATATTAGCCCAAGTGATATATCGAATAGGCAATGCCAGGTAAATGTAAAATATCCACTGTGAAAATGCATGGGTTCGCTATGCATTGTGGGCATCAGCGCCTCCCCACGTGCCTGCAAAGAGGAGTCAACATGGCACAACACCGATAGAGTTCAGCTGTGCTAGCTTGGACCAGACACTGTAACGCTGACAGCCGAACTTGAATTTACGAATGAGATAGCAAAAGCTGTACCGCAAACTGTGCAGGTGAGGCCGACATGCCCAGGAACACGCATTTTAACTTAAAGACTTGGAAGTGGTTTATTTTAATCCTAGCATAGCTCTACACCGCTCAGCCTCTTGTCAAGCTAGCGCCTACCGGCTACCGACCAGTTGTATAGGCTATCCTGATCACAATTAGCTTAGCATTCAACCTAATAAAGTTAAATATTCGACTAGTTGGTTTCTATCGTCATTCATGTGTTGACGTTGTTTGGTAGACTGTGTTAAACTTGACGGGTGCTGTAGGTACAGGCAGGCCTGACACATTCTGAAGGGCTGGTTGCTGCTAGCTCTGCAAGCTACCTAGATGCCTTTACTTCTTAATACGAGTTGTTACGATTGGCATCTTTCTATATATATATATATATATATATATATGCACTGACCAGCCCGAAAGACTCACGTTATTGATGATAAACATTGCGTAACATAACAGAAAATATTTTGATTTAAGATTGCATGCTGTCAGCGACAAGCTGCATTGCATGGGTGTTACAGTATCCGCTGTCGTGGAAATTTCTAGAATGTATTAATATTCTTTATAGTTTTGGAGCTATGTATGTGTATGTGGTAGCTGATCGTCTGAACCATTTCAAACAGTCTTGGTGTATATAGTCACTCACTGTTACATGTCAACTATGCAGGTTTAGTTGGAGATGTCCATTAACACAGTGACTGTTCTGTACAGGACAGGTCGAGGTGGCTGATAGGGTCACTCCAGGTGCTTCATTGGATGAATTGTTATGTAAAATCATTCACATTTTGAATTCCATCTAGGTTAGGTCTTTGCAATCTGCTGGTTTGCGATTATATCGCATCTGCCCCCATCAATATGGCCAGTGGGGAGGATGATGACCCCATTATAGAAGAGGTAGGTGCAAAGCCCGATGTTGATCAATTGCTCAACGGATAACAGATTAATACATCTTGGGCTGCTTGTCAGTTCTTTTAGTAGTAGTAGTAGTAGTAATAGTACTAGCAGTTGACTCCATGATGAGTAATAAATCTGCATTCAGTCTATTCTGATGTTTGTTTGACCACCAATGTTCAAACTTACTAAAATGAGAGGACATTCGCTGATCACAATGCTTTTTATAAGAGATCCATTTAGGTCAATTATATTTAACTGTCTTGTTTTTTTTTTTAGATTGATGTGTATCTAGCCAAAAGCCTGGCAGAAAAGCTTTATCTCTTTCAGGTATGTTGTTCTTGTTTCAACTTTGTACTCAAACATCTGGGATGTTTGTTAACATGACCTTACCTAAACCAAGTTATCTTCATGGCTTTTGTTGAAGAAGACAACACTGCATTTGATAAACAGGAGTGAGGTTGTTACTAAGTGTTACCTACGGTATTATAATTCCCAAACAGTACCCTGTACGACCATCTATTATGACCTATGATGATGTCAACCACTTATCTGCCAAGATAAAACCCAAGCAGCAAAAGGTAAATAAGGCAATTTTCATACCCTGTAAACCATCTCTATAGGGCTTGTACATCAGAATGCATCAAGGGATTTTTTGTTGCCGATACTCCGCCATATTAAGAGGACTCAAGAGAGTTGTTGTACTGTAAAATCCTAAATCAATGTAAATATATCATAACCTAGGCTAATGAAAACCCTGCCATGTCTCGCATGAGAAACACTGTGGCAGTTTCAAACACAATAATGTCTCCCCATAATGACAAATCATTTCACATTAAATTACTAAACAAAGACCAAAAAACCATTACTACTAACATAATAACTAACATTCCTATGCTCCCAAAATGGCGGTGGTCATTGCGATGTACATGCCCTATTAACATAACCCTTTACTCTGGGACTCTGGGTTAAAATATGTATTTGATTACTGCAATATGTTACAGGTGGAGCTGGAAATGGCCATTAATACAATGAGCCCGAACTACTGCCACAGCAAGGGCGAACAGATAGCTCTCAACGTGGATGGTGCTACCTATGATGAAACCAACACCTACTCAACGTACGTTTTGCCCTTGCGTATCCGTGTCCTTTGAGTAAATTAACCATTTGGTACCACTGACTAAGTTACAAACTCGATGTTCGAGTTTGATTTTAGGTAACTGGTTTAATATGTTTTTTAAAGAGGCAGTAAACCCAAAATGGAGCTGAAACAGGGGGTTCTCGTGTAGCACAGGACTGCAGGTGGGAATCAAACCCGGGTCGCTACGAGGAGTATGGCCTATGTGGTTAGCGCGTTAGTGGGTTAAGCCACTGAGCCGCCCGGAACTGGCATAATATTAAGTGGATTTTTTATTATTTAGTTTATTTTTAGTAACCGATTTGTTACCCAGGACTATCTATCTCAAGACTGTCTCTATACTTGTTATTCTTTTTCCCAACTGTAAATAAGGACACGGTGGGGCATTTATTTCTGTGTGAATGTTTTTTTTAATCTTGCAGCAAGATAATGGACAAGCAGACGTTTGCCTCCATCCAGGCCACCACCAACACCTCCAGATATGCTGCTGCCGTGTTCCGCAAAGGTGAAGCTGCACTTCACATTATGTCTTGGACCACGCTGGCCTCACCCGTTTACTGTACTTCTATGGGGATTGTGATTAGTGGATAGCGGGGGTCCTACCTGTTTAGTTTTAGAGCGGGAGCTCAGTGTATAGCCGAGCATCATTCTGTTGTTTCGAGAACTGAGTTGCTTAAATAAGTATCTTTGACTTGAAAGTAAGACATCTCCTGTCAAGTTATAACAGGGATATTGTAATTTAATGCGAGATGCGAGTTGTTGATATATTGCGAGACGTGTATATATACAGTATATATATATATTGTGTTGTTTCCCGACAACAATAGGGGAGCTCCATATCACACCATTGCAGGGAATCCTTCAGATGAGACCCAGCTTCACCTACCTTGACAGGGCCGACGGCAAGCAGAGGGAGAGGGAGGCGGCCAACGAAGGTGTGTACACGCGTTCATCATGTAGTCGTGTATGTCAACTTGACGCTATTGTTTGTCCCGCTGGTGTGACAAAGACCTGAATACCCTGCGGTGGTTGAGTCATGTCCCTCTCTGCCCGCAGGTGGAGACTCCTCCCAGGATGAAGCTGAGGAAGATGTCAAAGCCATTACTGTAAGCATTGATGCAGTCACACACACACACACACACACACACACACACACACGACATATGAGTTGGTAAAGGGGTGGGTGGTGTTGCGCCTCCCCACTGGTGTTCCCTCAGTGGTTGAGATGGGATCATAATGTGCAGCTCCTTTTTCGGTTTGGCATCGTCTGTCGGTTTTATGAGATGAGCCGACGATAAGTTTGTGCGAGAAGTTTCATCGAGAATATGAATGAAAAGAGAACATGTGTCAATAGTGGACAGAGCGTTCGCATGTAGGTGTTTTTAAATGAGGGGGCAATGACTGGGTAGGTTTATGCTTTTAGCATGTTTATCTATGAAAGGCTTATGCTGGGTCCTTTCTGTTCCAGGGAAGAAGCCTTTTGCCTTCCCTGTTGTCTTTTAAAAGTTTTTTTTTTGTTTGTCTATTGTATTTTGTTCTCTAGGTGAGATTTTCCCGCCCAGAATCTGAGCAGGCCCGCCAGAGGAGGGTCCAGTCCTATGAGTTCCTCCAGAGGAAGCAGGCAGAGGAACCATGGGTTCACCTGCACTACCACAGCCTCAAGGTAGGGGGTGCCATAACCCTTTAACATACACCAAGTAATCCACTCTGCTCATTCTCCAATCATGTACCTGATCTCTTGATTCAACAGGTTATAGTGTTTCAGGTGTTCTGTTGGGGAAACACCCCCTACTTTAGGAGGGGGTTTTGCTATTGATATGAATGATATGAATCCTTCTTATTGTCATTGTATGGTATGTGCTCCTCCTTACTGTATCTGTGTCGGGCTTCGTGGTTACTGTAATTTAATCCCTCTCAGGATGGGCGGTCGGAGCACGAGAGGCAGTACCTGTACTGTCAAGCTATGGATGCCGCAGATAACTCTGAACTGGTCAAAACTCCAAAGTGAGTACAGCTGATGCAAAAACACACCCCATAGCCTTGTGCACTTAATGAATACGAGTGTGTGGAGCCGTGGAGTCTGACCCTTCCAGACTGTCTTCTGTCTTTATTTGTTTCCCAGGGAGTATTTGGCCATGCTCATGCCCCCTCTGGCAGAAGAAACAATGTAAGTATACTCAGTTGTTCTCTGAGGCCTTGTGCATTTCTAAGAAACGTAGTATTTTCTCTGCGGTCCGGCCTCCCGTCCACACCAACACGGCGTTTCAGGTCACTGAAAACGAAGCTTTTGAAAAACTCCTTCCAGGGTGGAGATTTTTCTAAACTCTGTTTTCCGTGTATTCTTATGGACCGGTGAAACGGGAGGTTTCGCAAAGCGATGACATCATGACCTCGATTTACACATCATGACCACAATTGTTGTTTCACACATTGAGCATGCGCCAGAAACCTACAAACAATGGCGGACTACCCGTGTGTTTTTACATGTGGATAGTACTGTTAGGTTTAATGACATGTTTAGTCAACCTAGCGCTACTTCATCATTAGACCGCCGCGCTGTGTTGTATTCGCCGCTCAAGAAGAAGCCCATCAATACGCATGCTCCTAATGTTGGTGTTTGACATGAAGTTCTGTCGCCACCTACTGGCCTGGCATGCTTATGTGAGTGTTTTAAATAGCTTTTTGCGTTCTCTTGTGGACGGAGATATTTTCTATAACACCGTTGGTGTGGACGGGATTTTTTGGGAAAACGGAGGGCGGGAAAAATACGTTTTCAGAAATATACGTGCGGGATGGGAATGTAAAAAGTGTGTGTGTTTTGACCCTCCTCTGGTTGTCCGTGTCAGTGTGAGGCCGGTGGGTCCCAGCAACGTGCTGTCCATGGCTCAGCTACGCACCCTGCCCCTGGCGGAGCAGATCAAAACGTTGTTGAAGAACGGTGCGTACACACACACACACACACGCTGCTGCTCACGTCTAAGTGCCGTTTGATGATTGTACAGCAGAATGACTTGACCGTCTTAAGTGTGCACACAGAGGCTTTTGGGTTTCTTTGATTACATTTTGAGCAAGTGCATTGCATGAAAAATCGTAATAAAATAGTAATATTGTGTGTTGATGAATCTTTTCAACTTGGTCGGCTCCAGTTAAGGTGATTCCCTTTGCCAACCTCATGGGTCTCCTTGCCTCGGGCATAGACTCCACCGCAGCGCTGCGCTGCGTCCAGCAGGTGGCACTGTTGATCCAGGGAAACTGGGTTGTCAAAAGGTAAAGGCTGCCTGTCCTGCTGTGAAGGAGGATGAATATTTCATATTTCAAAATTGAATCGAAGTGTTTGAATCAATATCGGTTGTGTTGCTCAGATTTTACAGTATCTAATGTAATTTCAATGCCAGTCCTAATTGGTACAAATTAAAACACAACTTTGAAATCATCAGTTAAGGGATGAAGGAAGTTACTAAAGTGATGCAGTGTGTCCACTATGTGTCATCATGGACACACAACTAAATATAGATCAGACTCTATCGTCACACAGTCTTTATGATATAGCAAATGTTATGTCACGCTAAGAATGTATGCACTCACTGTGTAAGTCCACCGGCCACCAAATGCATTTATTTTCTTCTTCCCCCAGTGATGTGTTGTATCCAAAAAACACATGCAGTCCCTACAGTGGGGTTCCTGCTGAGATCCTGTGCCGGGGCAGGGACTTTGTGGTGAGTGGATGTAGTTGGCACATAGGAATTGCGGTCTCACTGATGTAACATAATGATGGACCATCATAACTGAAAACCACAGTTAAACAACTTCTTTGGTTATTTGATGCATCATGTCTGTGTACTTGTCGGAATGGCATATTTTAGATGCATGTTTTTGGTTCACATGACACAATGGCAGCTTTTCATATTTGTTTTATTGAAATGTTGAAGTGTTTTGTGTTTGTATTTTGCAGTTTTAATATTTCTAGAAGTAGCTTCTAGCCTCTTGTAGCTATCAAATGTGTTTTTGATTGCAGCCCACACAGACCTCAAATCACCTTGTCTCTTTGTCCTCCTTCTAGATGTGGAGATTCACGCTTGAACGTTGGTTGATGAGGAAGGAAGTTGCCGCCGTTATCAAGGTAAAATGGCTGCACTATAAGATCTCCTGGTCGTATTCTGTTGATTGAGTAGTCTGACAAGTCTATCGACAGTATTTGTGACCGCTTGAAACCTCTTTAGGGGCAGGGTAGTCTTGTGGTTAGTGTG
>OMNO01001450.1:6309-19249 GCA_900303215.1 Trachyrincus scabrus | reverse complement strand
ACACTGCAGCAGGGTGGGTCTATGTTGGTGTTTATGGTGTGTGTGTGTGTGTGTGTGTGTGTGTGTGTGTGTGTGTGTGTGTGTGTGTGTGTGTGTTGTGTGTGTGTGTGTGTGTGTGTGTGTGTGTGTGTGTGTGTGTGTGTGTGTGTGTGTGTGTGTGTGTGTGTGTGTGTGTGTGTGTAATCACACTCTTCATCATATTGTGTTGTAGTTTATGTAATGTGTGCACAGCCTCAACGTGTATTCGTGTCCTCGTCACTACTGAGTTACGGTGCACCGAGGCGCCGGGTCGCTGTCTCAACATGGAGCCTTTATTATTATTATTGTGATCCCAGGTCTTCCGGCAGGTCGTTGTAGTTGATGGAAGAGAGTAGAAGTGCATCGTGGATGAAGAGCTGAGCGTAAAATAGGCCTACATACAATACATAGAGAAAAATGTATCCCTAAATTAAAATGAATGGTCGAGCACTGTAGCCTACTCAAATGTAAAATAAAGCAGTTTGCTCATTTTGCATATAGCCTACAAACGCCTACATTTTGATAATAATTATACATTTGGCTTTTGCAACCTTTTTGCCAAAATGTTGTCCAATTGTAGTATTATCCAAATGTAGTATTATTATGTAGTACAGTAGGCTATGCCTACTGTATTGATGATGATGATGATGATGATGATGATGATGGTTATGAGTATAACCAACAACCATCATCATCATTCATAATAAAATAATAATAAAATAATAATAATAATAATAATAATAATAATAATAATAATAATAATAATAATACAACAATGGGACAATTATAACACATCAATAATAATTTATCCGTTAAATACAATTGCACTAATGATCAGCAAAGATCACAGGCAACCAACAATTCAACCTTGAATGGTTGTGATACATACTAGGCCTACCCATACTAGGCCTACCCAAACTAGGCTACCCAGACTAGGCCTACCCATACTGGGCCTACCCAGACTGGGCCTACCCATACTAGGCCACCCAGACTAGGCCTACCCAGACTAGGCCACCCATACTAGGACTACCCAGACTACATAACAATTATCCAAGTAACAAGCGGAAGAGCGCTCCACTCTTGGTGGCCACTAGATGGCGACAAATCGACATTCACTTCTGCGACGGTGGCTGACCAAAAGTGATGTTGTCTTCGCTATTCCTCCCAACATCATTACATATTAGAGTCCTACACAACCATGACAACTAATCGGATTTAACGCGTGTTAAGACGTATAACGGGTAAGGCGTCTTTCTTCCACAAAACATAAGTGAATCCGTCGCGCACTGCATTGTTTAGTTTGACAGCTAGTTAGCCTGCTAGTTAGCCACCGCCAGCTTGCAGCTCCAGCGTCGGGCCTCCTGCAGACGGAGAGGAAGCTCTGGGTACGAGCTAGCTTCTCGAAGTTTCACCAGACGTGCCCGAGAAAGTCTGTCCGGTTTAACCTCGCGGTTGGTACGAAATGCAGGAGTAATTGTTGTTGCGTGTGACGTGACATCGGCCCATGTGCTTATCAAACGACGTGGTATCGGGTCAGATTACCTGCGGCCAGGCGGACACCTAGCTAGCACCTAAAGGTCCGCGGAGCAGGCCTCGGACCAGCCTCTCTCCTGCAGCGACGGAGCCCAACTCAT
The DNA here is from genome assembly GCA_900303215.1 of Trachyrincus scabrus. Lineage (NCBI taxonomy): Eukaryota > Metazoa > Chordata > Actinopteri > Gadiformes > Macrouridae > Trachyrincus > Trachyrincus scabrus. The sequence goes on along the minus strand of OMNO01001450.1, from coordinate 17,597 downwards.
TTCATGCCAATTGCAATGTGGTGACCTGTTTTTAAGCCACATTAGACACTTATATCGTATATATGTTGTCATGCGAATGAGTTGGCAAATGCACTTTTAAGACATACGCATGCAGCAGTGTCATCATTTCAAGCGTGTACGTGCAATGTTATCCAAATATAGATTTTCGCTAAAGGTTCGGCTGTCTTTATGTCTGTGTGTTGAGAATTACGTCGACGGCGTTGTTAATACAGGTCTATCAATCACACTATTTGCATGTAAACAATGCCCAAATTTTCTTCTGCAGATCTGACAACCTGTCACCATAACGATGAACACCGAGCTGGAGGGCATGGGCATGCTGCTGAAGTGCAGCGGAGGAGGAGGAGGAGGAGACGGAGGAAGGATGGGACTAGGAAGCGCAGGGGGTCTGGTGGTGATGACCATGGGGCAACGGTCACTGGTCAACCACCCTCTGTTGGCGGAGGATGACGAGGATGAGGACCTGACAGAGAGCTCGCTGGTCACCCACGACCTCGTGCCCCCTGAGCGACTCATGGTGCACGAGGAGGCGACAAAGAATGATGCAGGCGGAGATATGGAAGTGCATTTCCCCCTGAAACTCTCCAATAAGATGCCCTGCTCACTCCATATGCCTGTGAGTTCATGCATGGGGATTCAGTACGCTTTCAAAATATAGGCCTAACAGAAAAAAGAACAGATAGGCTACTAATTGTGACTTGACATAAATAGACCTTTAATCTCGCATACACGCATTGTCATTTGAAAAGAGCGACGACTGAGCCCCTTTTAATCACACAAGGAATTGATCAGTGGGATATGGGTACCTTATTGATCTCTGAGGAGAAATTCAGGAATATATATATATATCAGTGTTATAGCTGGCAGCTGAATAACCCTAATATAATGGTTAAAAAAAAACATTTTCAGATTGTAAGACACAGTATGATAAATGTATTGGGCTACATGTATATTTCCACAAACTAACCCTGAAGCTAAACCCCATAAAGTGGGGAATAATGAAGATTTATATTTGAGTAATGGCTGAATAAATATACCAATATATTTGTCCTACATTTTGACTGCCATTTTTGTTTCAGCACGTCAGTGGGATGCCGTGAACTGTGTATTTCGTCTTATTTTTCCATATTTCAAAAGTCTCTTCTGACTTGCGATGCCCTGCTTCCACAGTTGAGCATCAAGCAGGAGTTGAAGCTGTCAGAGCCACTGGACCAGATGAAGAGGGAGAAGAAGCCGGTGAAGGAGCTGACCGCGTGTGCCAAGAAGAAGAAAAGGAAGCAACACTCGCCTGCTAAGGTGCGAGTGAGAGAAAACACTGAGAACACATTACTGGTGTCGCAACAGAAATGTAGTGGCAGCCCTAGTGGTGGAAGTGATTTGATTTGTGTTTGTTCTTTGTATTTGTATTTGTTTACTTTAAGATTCTCACTATCAATGATGACGGATCATTGGGGCTCCAAAACCCAAAGAGTCACGTTTGTGTTCACTGCAATGCCGCCTTTCGTACCAACTACCATCTACAGAGGCACGTTTTCATTCATACTGGTGAGGATTTCCCTTTAATTCCTGAAATGACTTATTTATTTCATTTTGTTAGCCAATTGTTTCAATAAGCAGTTCAATATGAAACCAAAAAACTGTTAAATAATATACTTATAAACATTCAACATAAAGATGGAATACATTTCTTCAAATTGATTTTAATATTTGTAATTTCTATGATTAGCCCTGCAACATATTGCCATGCCTCTTTCTTAAATGCAAACAATTTACCAAAACAAAACACGGCAGGGTAAAGGTACGCCGGGACTACACCAGACAAAGGTTAGGTAATTCTCTCAAATGTATGCCGAACTTGTGCTTAATTGCAGTATGTTTAATTGAGCTAATTAAACATACTGCAGTTTATATAAATGTCATTATTGGATTGGAAGTGTTGCTGAGTTTCAGTTTGCAAATTTCTTGATTCACACTCTCCTCCGATCTTCATCTGTTGCGGTGTGCTTCTCTGACTTATGTTTGTCGTGAAAAATAATCTGTCAACCCCTTTATCACAGTACTGAATGAGTTTTTAAACAGGAGGCGTGCATATCAATGACATCATTTTCGTGTGTGTAGTATTGTGTTCACTTCATCCTACATTGTGTCCCACTCTCTGCAGGTGAGAAGCCATTTCAGTGCAGCCAGTGTGATATGCGCTTTATTCAGAAGTATCTGCTCCAGCGACATGAGAAAATTCACACTGGTAAGTGAATGCTGAATTGCTTTTGTTGAAATGTAAGTTACTAAATGTCCATTGAATAAAAGCAATCCATCCACGACTCCATCGACCCAGGGAATCGTGCTCTCTAATTTACTTCCGTCTGTGCCGACCGTGACGTCAAAACGCGTACCTGACTAATATTTAGTTAAGTAGAAATCCAATTTTAGTTTTTTTGTTTTATTAGTAACATAGCAAATCAAAAAGATAAGAAGGCACAGTTTCTACTTGAAAAGTACTTTTTACTTGCAAGTAAAAGAAATGTGAATGAAAATAAATGATGACGTTTGTTTATTTGTTTTAATTTCACACAACACATCACAGGTTGCTTTAAAAACTATCGGCACAGTGCGCTCGTCAACGACACGCTAGATTGAAAGTGTGTTACTCTTGCTTCCTCACATGAGTGTGCTGACACGGGTACCACAAACGCATTAGCATAGCCGCATTAGCATTGTCGCCGCAGTTAGGAGAGCAGTAAATGTAATGAAAGGCCGATACACGCTTGGGCGACAGCAGCATGTAAGCAACACAACCAGACGTCTGCTATGTTGTGTAGTTGGTTGATAAATTATCCTCTAGTGTACATTTGGTGTAATGACACTTTGTGCAGATTTGTGTTCAATTATTTCTTACATTTTTGCTAACTTCTGTTCTGTTGTGTAGGGGAGAAGCCCTTTCGTTGTGACGAGTGTGGAATGAGGTTCATCCAGAAGTACCACATGGAGAGGCACAAGAGGACCCACAGTGGGGAGAAGCCCTACCAGTGTGACTACTGTCACCAGGTGAGTTGACCAGATAAACGTACAAGTACAAGTTCCATGTCGTAAATTCCTTAAATTACCCAACAATTTCCATTTTGTCTTCCACAGTACTTTTCCAGAACAGACCGGGTGTTGAAGCACAGGCGAATGTGCCATGAACGAGAGAGGAAAGCCCACAAGGCAGCAGCCGGGAAAACCGGACCTCCCCGGGACACGGACAACCTGAGCCTCTCGTTCCCTGCCAAAGAGTCCTCCACGCCCAAGAAGAAACGCCAGAAGTGCTCCGGTGACAAGGTGCCCGGCTCAATCTCTTCCGCTGCCGACCAAGTGGAGCTCCAAACGCTTTCTGTCCCGGCCACAGACGAGGAGGAGAAGGAAGAGGAACAGAGACAGGGAAAAATTGAAAGTCTACCTCTTTATGCCGTCACGTCAAAAGTGAAACACGAGTATGTCATCACGGACTACTCGATGGAACTCCCCGAAGAACCAGCAAGCCGCCGGAACCAGGAAAGCGAGGCTTCGCCTAAAGAGAGTCGGCCTCCCCGGCTGGTGCTGAAAAAAGTACCCAAGAGGAATCTGAAGCAGGCAAGTGAACTGCCCCCTACTAGTAGCCGCTCCCCGCTGGCTTCCTTTGAGGAGAGCAGTAAGGTGACACGGTACACCTTTGAGATTGTGGACAAGCAAGGCCTACTCGACGTAGACGGCAACGGTGAACTGGAGCACGTCGAGGCACTTCCAGGCGGACAGACCAAGCCGGCGTCCAGCAGCACAAACTACAACGACGCCATGCAGTTTCTCAAGAAGAAGCGGTATCTGCAGGCGGCGATGGCGACAAACAACAGTCGAGATTACGCCCTCAACGTGAGCAGTGTCTCCTCTCAGCCCTCCGTCGTCACACAAGCCGTCGTGTCGACGGTCATCGACGAGAACGTCCCCGCCACCATCCTGGAGCCACAGCCCATCGGCGCTGCGGAAATGAAGGCAACCCATGACAAGAACGTGCTGCCAGACGAGGTTCTCCAGACCTTGCTTGACCACTATTCCAACAAGGCCAACGGGCAGTCGGACATATCGTTCAGCGTGGCCGACACGGAGGTGACCTCCAGCATATCCATCAACTCCTCCGAGGTCTCGGCGGACGGCCCGGCCGAAACCCTGGGAGCGTCGAGCGCACCGCCTCAGCCCCCTACCGAGAAGGTCAGCCTCTTGCACGAGTACTCAAAGTTCCTCCAGCAAGCCCTGGAGAGGACCAGCCAGAATGACAGCTACCTGAGCAGCCAGAGCCTCAACCTGGGGACCGAGAACCCCACGCTGGCAGGGCAACCCTTGTTCTCTAATGAGAAACAATTCCCCTCTCCTGGCAGGGGAATCAAGTCGGGCATGAGCTCCCCGCTGAGGTCTACTCTGGAGAAGCCTCACTTCAGTTTGCTGGTGGGGGACTCCCAGCACTCGTTTTCCTTTTCAGGCGACGAGACCACGTCCCCCTCCGCGGTGTCGCCGTCTGAGGAAGACTTTTTGGAACAGGTCTCGCCCTCAAAGAAGTCGGATTCCCCGCAGGCGATGCTGCAGACTTTCCAAATTAGCACTTTCGACCAGAACTTTCTCTCTCATTTCCAGTCGTCAAGGTCGGGGGGGGCGTCGTCACAGTTCACCATTGCCAACGGCCAGGTCAGCCTACGAGGGCACGGCACAGACTTCGCAGAGTTCCCTTTAGTTGCCGTGGCAGAGACCAGGTCCCAGCTTAACTCCTCCCCTGACGTTTCGTCCAGTGAGACCTTTGGCTGACCGGATGGGGGAAGGAAAACAAAAAGATGTTTTGTAATCATTTCATTGGCACTTTATATTCTATGCCCTCTGTCTGCCTCATTGCATAATAAGGCTTTTGCTCAAAGCATTGTGTTAGAGAGAACATTGTTTTTCTGCCAAGTTTAGCTTTATAAATAGAAAATGGAGATGGAAAGTGTAAAAGTGTCCCCTACATTCTAAAAACATGTCAATCACGCGACCAAAGTGTAGTGGACTTACTAATCTCTTTGTCCTAAATTTCTGCATTAGTATTTAGTATTTGTTTCTTGTTCATTTTACCTAATGATTGATTGTTAAAAAAAATGTACATGTCACCACATTAATCAACTATAAATTGATATAAATATTTTTGCCACTTTGTCCACCACAAGTTTCTATTCAAAAGAATAGACAATAACATGGGACATTAAAAGAAAACTTAAAAAAATGTTTTAAAAACCTTTAAATATTGGACGTGTAATGATGAGTAGTTTAATGTTATGTGTAGAAGTCTGCTAATTTGACCATGAAACATGAAAACGGTGCTCCGGTGACACAGCACAAACTGTACCGTCAGTCCAGCTTCCAAGAGGAGTTCAACATGAAGAAAGTACTTTGTCAAATTGAGGGGTGTCTTTAATGTTGCTTCATTTCAATGTATGTCCATACAAACTCAACCGTGTGACCTATATTACAGAATCATCTGGGTTTTTCTGGGGAAAATCACTAGAAATGGATTGCGTTGATTATTTGCTTACCAAGTACTTTTTTTGCTCTCTTAAGTACTACTTTTCTTTGTCTAATTGTTGATGACCAATAAGCAAAATATAGGAGCACTTATTTCTTTAAAACCGTGCAAGAATGTGACTTTCTTTTTTTGAATTGTTCCATGCCCTTTTCTTATCTGTTGTAGCAAAGATTAAGGTCTATTCTAAGGATCTAGGAAACCTATGTAGTTTATAGACTCAAATAAATAACACGGTTATTGACATAAATGATGTAATCTTATCCAGCTTTTGCAATAATAGTAATCATTAATAATAATAATAATAATAGTTACATTTGTGCAGGCACCCACTCGATGCTGAATATGGATTGCTGATTATTTATATTCTGTTACCAGAATGAGCAAAGTGGCAGTGCATTAAAGATGAACCAAACTCAAACATCAGGGGGAAACACCATCTGTGATGATGCAGGCTATAGCTGTTGTGAACCATATACCAATCGGCAATAACCTGTGTTTAGCGGGCACTCTGCTTGGATTTTTGTGTTCTTTTACGCTTTGTCTTTATTTTTTTCAAGCTGTTTCTATATGGCATCTGGTTTGATGCACATTCTTGTTATTTAGGAATGTAAATACTTCCACTGTTTGGATTATGTCATTGACCTGTACAACAGGACATCCAGATGCAAATACTGTTGCAGCAGGCATTTCATTTATCTCTTTGGGGGCTTGTTATGTTCAGGGGTTTTTCTGTATTGAGTTGATGGCAACTTGTGGTTGAATGACCCAATTTGATTTAATTTATTTTCTTCTTTTTCTTTTTGCATCTGTGCCTTTTCTGTTGTGCCCGTTGTGTTACTTTCATTATTATTATTTTATTTTTACAGATTGCTATAGGTGTTGTTTTTCACATGCACGTTAACATTACATATAAGCTAGTTTTATCTTTTAACCTAAAAGGTGAAATATACTTGGGGACTTTAAGTCAATATTTAAGATTTTGAGACCAGGCCTGACCTCTGCTAAAAGGCAACACATAGCACAAGTACAGATGTTTAGCAGTATGTTAGAAAACACAACATTTTAAAGAATATTCCCACAGTGTGTATATGAATATAAAGTCATGTTTGAGATCATTTGAGTCTGTAGTTTAAATAGTCTCTTGTCTTAAGGCAATGCGTTATTTCAATTAAACAAATTTATTTGGCCTCAAGGAAACTACAGTTTTATATGAAATATTATATCATAATATTATTATATATTAATCTGTGACATTTCCTCACTGCAGCAGAAATTACATTGGTGTAATTTGCATTGGGAGTATTTTTGTTTAATGTATATTTCTTTTCTTTCTCAGAAGTCACTGAAATTGTAAACTCAAAAACTGTTTCACGTTAAATCTACAATCCTGCTTACTTATATTTCTATGGACAATCAGGTACAGATCTAATATGTCAAACAGCTCATTAATCTTCTATGAACATTCCTTCTAGAATGTGTGTGTGTATGTGTGTATATATATATATATATACACACACACACAAATACCCTGCTGTAAATAATTTTGTTTGTAGTATTTGATCTTTTTTGTTCAGACAATTGCTGGTATGTGACGTTAACAGTTTAACAGTTTAACGTGACAACGCCTTGGCAAGAGACGGTCAGTGCATTGCATCTGTATTCAACAAACCAGTTTCAGTTCAAAGGAAGGCTGTTTTTATACTTGTGTATATCTTTATTTTATTTTTTTTGTATTATTTCTTTTTTGGTAAACTGACAATATTGGCAGATGCTTGTTGCTCACTGAGAAATCGAAAAATCTACAAACTTTGAGTTGATTGGTGATTTATGTTCTAATGATCATATCGTTGGTTTTATGATTGATAACGTATCAGTTAGGTCATGAGTTAGCCTATCTATAGTGTCTTTTGTTGCTGAACATGCACCATGTTTATTGTACCCCTGTTTTGTATGAATCCATATTTGTTTGGAAGGACAACCGTACTTTCTACCGATTCCAATATGAGCACTTTTCAAAAGCACACTTGCAGATTAATGCTTTTGGAGATTATAGGCCTACAACAGCTTTTTATTTTCACCAAATTAAAATGGGGAACCACTTGTGAGTTGTAACACAACTCACAATGTCTTATTTTTTTGATTAAGTAACGGAACCATAATACGGCCATAAGTGTCCTTGAACTGGAGAAGAAAAAACATGTTAAAATGTCTGAAGATTAACTTTTTGATAAAATACCTATTTTTGAAACATGTTGCATAAGGCACTGATGTTTATCATATGCACTTATATTGTTACCCCGGTTTCATTTCTGTTAGAATCACACAATATTGAAAGTTAACGGCAACTTTTGTTATTTTCCAGGGGGATCGGTTAGGCTACAGCAAAGATACATGTGCTGTCATTTTGCTGTAGTTAACTTGCATGGTCTCTTGGAAGTTGTTTGGTGGTGTGACATTTCATGAATATTAATGTATGGCTTTATATGTAGCCTAGCTGACTTTCAGTAAGGTAGCAAGTAAGATTAGGTTTTTTTTTTTGTTGCAATATCTTATTTGTAAAGATCAGATTAAATTGCTTTGATTGTCGTGTAAAGTCCTTATCAATAAAATAATGTGTATTTGTTTACGCATGTTTTTTGTAATAGTTTGTAGTACCTGTTAGGCTATATTATCCATAATTGATCAGAAGTTACAAGCGTCTCTGTAGTCCATATGTATGTCAATACTGGTGCTTTGCCAAATCTAGAAAACTGTCCAAAGATAACAAACAACAGAAGCCAACACACCCTGGACCAATATTACTGGGAGCTAACAGGTAGCCAGTCTACCTGCTGGCCTTCAGGCTGGCAACACGACAGTATCGTGGACTGACACATTCAAAGACTTCTTATGCACTTTTTGGTGATTATTTTTAAATATATATTTTCAACTGAAATGGTACATTCTGAAGGTAATTTGGGCCTCTTTGGCAGAGCATCTTAACGCGATGTTAAATCTTAAAACGAGCATCTTAACGCGATGTTGATTCTTAAAACGAGCATCTTAAAACGATGTTAAATCTATGCACTTATGTTTTCTGATGAACACGTTTCGGTTAGAATATTTCGACTATCCTGTGAATGATTAAACTCCTCTGAGAGACTGCCACGAATACCTCTCCCCCCGGCTCACCTGTCGCATCCGCATCCGTGTAGCCACGCCTCTGTTTGAACAGGTGAGTTTCAAGATACAAATGGGACGCACATAATCAATGACTTCCCACAGAAGAATACAAATATAGGAATTGGGCTAAAATTAGATGCATCAGCGATTTTAACTCGGAAAAAGAAAAGTTTTCAACATTTAGTTTTGCTGTTTTATTCCAAACTGCAGGAGATTGCGGCTTAAGTAGCTTTCGCTTGTTGTTACTGGAAGCAGAGCTAACTATGGACAGGCGTGACCAGGAGAGGGCCACTACATTGGTGGAGAAGACAGGTGGAGAGGACACCTCCAACAGCACAAACAGACTCATCCGCGATCTCTTCCATGAAGATGCTCAGGTAGGTCGCCATCTCCTGATCCCTGGGGGTACTGCGCTTTACATAGACATATTGGTGATTATGGCTTTCCATCGTTTCTCTCCTTTTTTCTGGTGGCCTGCCAGGGGTTTCCGAGGCCCAGCCAGCCCTGGTGGAAGGTCCAGATGTTTGTGTGGGAGCCGGTGCTGTTTGGCACCTGGGACGGCGTCTTCACAACCTGTATGATCAACATCTTTGGCGTGGTGCTCTTCCTCCGCACCGGCTACCTTGTCGTAAGTATATACCACGAATATCCTCTTTAACATCTCTCAGAAAAAGCCCATTTTTATAAACTGGGTTTGGATGTATTCTGCCCTGCCTGTGCTTTTTAAATCTGTTTTCTTTTTAGTATTCTATATTTAGTTTGATCTGTTAGGTATTCTTTGTAAAGCACTTTGTGAACCTTGTTTTAAAAAAAGTTCTATATAAATAAAGGTTAGTAGTAGTAGTGGTAGGCCTAGTAGTAGTTGTATAAGTATTATTATATAAGCATCTTCACATAAACGCATACTAAAGTGGTTGAGACCAGTAGTTTGGAGGAATCATGAAAGTGAAACAGAGATGAATGGTGTCTTGTGTTGTGATGACCTCACCCTGATGGGGGTCCTTCAGGGCAACACTGGGGTGATGCTGGGAATGCTCCTCGTCTCCACGGTGGTGCTGGTTGCCCTGGTGACCGTGATGTCAGGCATCGGCGTGTCTGAGCGCTGCGGCGTGGGGAGTGGAGGCGTCTACTCCATGATCTCTACAGTCCTGGGAGGCCGGGTGGGCGGCACGGTGGGCCTGCTCTATGTGTTCGGACAGGTAACGATTCACACGTGTGTGCTGTGTGCGTGCGTGCGTGCGTGTGCTTTTATGAGTTTGCTGCCATCTATTGGTTTCAATCCAAAATGGTGGCGTAGCTAATTATTCAATGGAAAATAATGGGTTTGCCAAAGAAAAAGTCAGTTTGATTCACACCACACCGCACTGCACAGACAACACCGCCCCAACAACCACCAAAACAAAACCCAACTATATTGGCCAACACCGATTCGACAACAAAAGACAAACTGGCCTGCTATTGGTGTGTGTTGGGGCGGTGTGCCAGCACCTTAACGGACCAATCAGGTCTGGGTGATCAAACCATCGTAACTCTGTCCTATCTTCACTAAAACATCCGTTACCTGCTGTATGTAAACAATACAGCGCTTTGGTCTTCTGGAGTTGACGTGCGTCGGCCAGAGTTTGTGGACAACATCGCAGTGAATCTCCTTACACGTTTTTACAAAACATTTTTTATTTGATAATTAATTTCAATGAACGGTTGTGGCAGTGTGTGGCCGGAGCCATGTACATCACGGGCTTCTCGGAGTCGGTGGCCGAGGTGCTGGGGCTCCAGAGCCAGTGGGCAGTGCGGGGCATGTCGGTGGCCGTGCTGCTGGGCCTGCTGGGCATCAACCTGGCTGGGGTCAAGTGGATCGTCCGCCTCCAGCTGCTGCTGCTGGCCGTGCTGGCCGTGTCCACGTTGGACTTTGTCGTCGGCACTTTCACACACTTGGACCCAGGTAGGGGGTGGTAGGTGGCCACTCACTCACCTCGTGTCCCTTAGGAGGACACGCCCCCCTCTGAGAAGACTTCTCACGGGTTTTGTTTCAACCAGCAGATGGCGCTGTTGTATTTATTTTGGTATTCGACCAAGAGCTCAGTAAATTACCATTTACATACTATGTAAATATAACATGTTTTGTATCTCTTTCCTTTATTATGTATTGCCTGATAGATCCGTTTTGCCTTGTAAAAATGATATAGCTTACCTTATATACGATATGAAAATATTGATACAAGATCTCTAATCTATGAAGGGAAATGGCAAGTTAAATCGTTTATTTTGTCGTGAAAATGCTTTGTAGATTTATTTTTGTGAGGTCCGTCGGATGTTTTTTTTTCTTGTTATGCTTGCTGTCAGGAAATCTTCCTCCACATTTCCTGTTCTCAATAATTCTACATTTCCTGTGCCGAAGGAAGAGCAGTGTGTTCTACAGAAAAGCCGTCTTTTGTTTAGCTTTTGAGTTAACAATACTGTGATGCTGTCAGATTAGGCATGATCAAACTTCATCTTGTCTACAAGAAGCTTTCAAACAAGCTCCCAACATTTAATCTCTACTGCTACT
>OMNO01001362.1:3470-16651 GCA_900303215.1 Trachyrincus scabrus | reverse complement strand
TTCCTTCTGTCTATTCACCCAGTGATGTGTGTGTGTGTGTGTGTGCGCGTGTGTGTAAGCAATAGAGATAAAGATCGAGATAGATAATGTGAGTGAACAAGAGAGAGAGGGAGTGTGAGAAAGATAGACAGTGATGCAGAAGGTGAGTGTTCTCACATGCGCGTATGCGTGCATGTAGAGGGGAGGAGAGCAACGAATAAAGAAATACAGACAAAGAAGAACAGTATAAAGAGAACAGACAGATAGTAGATGCTAACCAAAAACTATCTGTGAATTTAATGACAGAGAAATACAGTCTATCTAATAAAGAAACATCCATAGCCTTTCATACGCTGGGAATAAACAGGGCGACAAAAGTATGAGCGTTAACAAGATAGATATCTTGTTTCATGTTCCCAGAATGCTTGTCTCCACTTGAGATGCACAACGCTACAACAACCGCGATCTTCTTCAAAATAATGTGTTTTTTTGTTTTTTTTGCTCGGATTGCAATCTCGAATCTTGTAAGCGCTAAACGGTGCTGCATGAGGGTTATCATTAGCAGGAATAAATGAAGACAGATGATCTTTTGGGGAACCGTCGCATTGAATACGGACAGTACATCCTTTCCATTTAGCGCTCATATAAGCAGGCACTGGCATATTGATGAGAGATGCAAAAATAATAATGATACTTTTGCTGTTTTCCCACCCTGTGTGTATATGCCACCTGTGTTCATCATAGCGGCGGGATAATAAATCACAATTTGTGTTTCACAGGAGAAAAAAAAAGTTGAGGGTAGTTTTGTTCGCCACCTGAGTCTCACAAAAATGTATTTCCTTTTGAACTCTCTCTCTCTCTCTCTCTCTCTCTCTTATTCTCTGTCTCCAAGCCTGTCATCGCAGAGGCTGAACCTTGGACAGAAATAAATGGTTTTAGCATTTTGTGTGTCGCCTGCACGGTGAATACCATGCATAAAGCTTTTCTGTTTACTTGATGTCGTTTTGCATCATGCTTTATTAGCCTTGGTTTCCTTAGCCCTCAATAGAAGACATTAATATCACAACAAAAATCACACAAAACATTATACAATATAACATACATGCATAATTACACACACACAGACACACACACGTTCATACGCACATACGTCTAAAGCACACACACACACACTCACACACACACACACACACACACACACACACACACACATACACACACACACATACGTACATAAGTACATACGTACATAACAACAACCAACATAAAACATAACAAACCAAAAAACCAAGATGTAATCTCAAGTATGTGATCTCTTCCACGCATCAAGAAAGATGTGGTGTCCTTTGTGTATATATGCATGTTAAATCTCCATTTCTGTGTGGAGTTTGCATGTTCTCCCCGTGCTCACATGGGTCTCCTCCTATAAAAAGAACCCCATCTAAAAAAACATGCAAAAAACATCCAGTCCTGTCCATGACCAAGATGAGGACCTTACACCTGCAATTGGTACCCGGGCGCCGGTGTTGGAGGCTGCCCACTGCTCCCTGGCTGTCCCTGGAGGAGGGTCGGCAGGGATGGGAAAAAGCAGAGACTTTCATTCAATTTGAACACCCTACCCTGCATGTGTGTGTGTGTGTGTGTGTGTGTGTGTGTTGTGTTCAGCGGCCACTTCCCCCCTTGCATGTGTTGTGTGTGTTGGTGCATGTGCGTATGCACCCCGAATTGCAAATATAAAGTAATCTTAATGTTTATCTTAATCTTAATAATGAATTCACTTCATGAACTTAACCTCTGACCAGGTCATTCTCAATGTAGATACAGCACAGATGCAACTACAGTGAGAAAAGAAAATGTACACAAATAAATCGCAATATGAAAAAGCATACAACAATTCATGAAAAATGAATAATCAAAAAACTCTCTATGTTCATATGGTAGAAATCTGGATGAGAACCAAAACAAATTTTGAGAATGTTGAGAAACGAGTGTTTTTTTATATATATCTCTTCATTCATGATATATTTATATACCGGTATATATTTAGTCCCATGGCAACAATACAATACACCACACTATGTACACATTCAACTTAACTGCATGTGGCTGTTATTAATTATATTAATTATTATTATTAATATGACCAACTGCGGTCATATTGGAGACCTGCCCGGGATGTGAATGTGCTATGAGATGATTAAATAAGAACAGAATAATATTAAATCAGGAATTCATTAATCATGGTGGCTGTTAACTTTGCATAGCAGAGCTATGCAGGGGCTCAAAGTGTGTGTGTGTGTGTGTGTGTGTGTGGTTGTGTGTATGCGTGTGTGTGTGTGTGTGTGTGTGTGTGTGTGTGTGTGTGTGTGTGTGTATGAGGCAGTGGGATTTTAAATGGAGGTAATCATCCATATATTAATATGACACTAAGTAAGGGAATATCACTGTGAAACAACTGCACATAATAATGATCCTGGCTTTTATATTTCACATTTTAAAAAATGTCATTGTTTTATCTGACTACAATACATATTTCAGCGCTTCATTTCATATACATACTACTACTATAATCTGTTTCATTTTATATTTCCAAGAGTGGAAATCAAATTACTTTCACCACCAGAGATTTAAATTGTTCAAAATGGCATTTTTAGGAAAAACGTGAAGCGCAGATACGTTATAATGATAGATTCAATGCAAGATGACAAGATGACTGACTTGTTTCAATAAGACAACAATGGAAGTGTATGGCATCAAAGGTAAGCATTCAGCTGACACTCGCTGGATAGACAATTTTAGATCAAGGTCAATGCTCAGATGTTCCATGCCAGCCATGGGCCAGTCTTGTCTTTTATGGTGATTGTATAGGAGGTATTGTAAACTAAAGCATTAAAACTGTTTTGTCTTGTGACAATGACAACTAGTATTGACACACGTAATGTATCTACCACTGGCCTAGCCAAATACACAATATGGGAATAATAGTAAATAGAAACATAATTGAACAAAGTATGAAACTAAAGCCAAAGTATAGATTGTTACCTACATAGAGGCAGATAGAAAGCAGGCTTGAGACTGACAGGAAAGGAATCCTCTAGAACAGCACACAGAGGAAAAAGTGAATGACTATACCCTACTATCTCTCTCTTCATATCTCTTGGCTCAAGATTGCCCCCCTTGGATGTACAAAGAGGTGGTTACACAAATTGTTAATTCACTTTCACCAGACATACAGCTTAGGTTTCCATTGTAATTGTACCCTGAGAAGCAACTCTTTGAATCCACTCACACTGCCATCTAGTGGTACTTTACTTTATTGCACAGATAGATCAAATTAAAGCATGTTTCATCTTTAAAGAGTATCTGTCTGGAGTTCTATAAAGAAAAAAAAAATATTACGGTTAGGGTTAGTACTCCAATTAGTTGCTTAAATAATTGAAAACATTTTAATTATATTTGACAGTAGGCCTAAATGTTGTGAACTTGGTGGTCCAAACGTATGACACTTCCTGTCTCAATGGAATGGGAATTTCATGAAGGTAATGGAAATGTGTGTACAAACATCACTGAGAGAACATTATAATATATATATGGCCATTATTTAACCACCAGGTAAGATGTTGAGTAGCTATTATTAGCCATTTCAAATTAAATCTGTTTCTCTTACATCATGGCAAGGTAACTACACAACCCAAACCTCTACCAAACGTTAATGATGCTACTGGAAAACTGGAGGCACACTTGTGGTGTCACAAGCAGATAAAATTTGGTTTGTGACGACTAATCAACCACACCTGGTGGTAAACATAGGAAACATTCATTTGAATACACTAAATACAACAATCATAATCTAATCTAATCGTTTTTTTTCTCTCTTGTCGTGTTTGGTTTTGTAAATCGTTCCTGAGAACGCTGGAATTGGTAGCATCGCCTGTTTTGCCATTGTCAGTCAACACTGACATTCTGCTGCCTGCAGCCAGCTGATATAGCGTGAACGCGCAGAGAGGACCGCCTCTTTGAGGAGTTCTCTCTCCTGATTGGATCTGCAGAGCGGAGGGACTGGGAGACCCATGTTATTTTAACAATAAATATCACTCACAGCGCCTTTAATGTTTGAAATGATCATTCGGTCAGGTTAACATAAAATATCCACAACAGCGTCAGGTATTAATGTGTGTGTTTTTTTATGTTTTAATTTAGGTTATTTATTTGTTCAATTCATGTTCTTTCACCTCACATCCATGGTGCATTCTCACGATGCGTGGAGAAATTACGTAGGCACAGACTCCTCCCTCAAGTACAATCCCACGCAATTTCCCGGAAGCTCAGCACAGGGGCGCATGCGAGAAGTTTTGTTTGGCTTGTCTCTGGTTCCTTCGTTTCTTTTAACTTGAGTTGTTGCTGAGATTCGACGTAAGCCAATAACAAGGCCTGAGAGGAAACGTGGACGACGTTGTCTTATCTTAGCTAAGTGTTTACATTCAACTGTACTGACAGTTCATATTCCATAGAACTCAACTCTTTAATTGAAAATGACTGAACAATCCAATCTGTTACTTCGTAAACAACTCGCAGGTAAGTTAGCCTCGTCGTCTTAGTTTAATGGTTCGCTGGCTTTTCAGATGAGCAACCTGCCACGGTGATTTATAGATTTTTATAGTGGTTGATGTCGGGTCTTAGGTAGCGAATTGTAGCATAATCCAAGTAGCAACATTGGTTTCACGTAACGCTAGCCATGAGGCAGCGTTTGCTAATCGCATGTCAAAATGTCCATTATGTCACACATGGCATGTGTTGTGTGTCCCAGACGTAGTCGTGTCGCTGTTTTTCGGCCCTCCAACACAACATCCAGTTTACTAGAATTCACATAACGTCATAACTATAAAGGTTCTGAATAATTTAAAGCATGTTAAATCACGTCAGTCAAGTAAGAATACAATTGCTATTTTTATGTTTTATATCATATGAAATTATACTGTGCTATTTTTCAGAGCTCAACAAGAATCCAGTGGAGGGCTTTTCTGCAGGTCTCATTGATGACGATGACATATACCAGTGGGAGGTCGTTGTCATCGGTCCACAAGATACACTGTTGTCAGTTGAATACTATGACAGTAAGACATGGATTTTAGTTATTTTACTTATGTGCCCTTTCTTCTAACACAACAAACCCTGTTCTTACTTGCAGTGAGGGTGGTTTCTTCAAGGCCAACTTGATATTTCCACACGATTATCCGTTGAGACCTCCGAAGATGAAATTCATCACAGAAGTATGGCATCCTAATGGTAAGCACTATCTATCTGGTTATCATTTATCATCAACATGTATTTATTAATTGATACACTGAATACAAGCATTATTATCATTAATCATCCACATGTAATTGATTAGCTGACACACCGAATGCAAGCATCATAGGAAACTATATATATCTGATCTTCGTACATGTTACACACAAGAGTTATTACAGCAGGCTAATGGGGCCAGTGGCGATGTTTAATGATCAGCCATTACCTTGTGGGTCAGCTGCTGGGTGTCAGAGTAGCCTGCGGTATTCCCATGTAGAGTAGCCTGCGGTATTCCCATGTAGAGTAGACTGTGGTATTCCCATGTAGAGTAACACGTGGTATTCCCATGTAGGAGTAGCCCTAGGTATTCCCATGTAGGAGTAGTCCTAGGTATTCCCATGTATAATACATATTCCCATTTAGGAGTATCCCTAGGTATTCCCATGTAGGAGTAGCCCAAGGTATTCCCATGTAGAGTGGTAGGGATGATTCTACGATAGTTTCCACTAAGTTACACATCGAAAGTCAGTTTAAATCAGTATTTCAGACAGTCCACGTGCATTACACCCACACCGGAGCTCGGCTGGTTACACCGTTTTTGACCTGCTTTTTACTTCGCCACCGGTGCCTGAACTGATACTTTTTAAAATTTCAAGCGTAAAACAACATTAAAGAAGGTTTTTCTTTCATTAATAAATAAATAATAAATAAAACATATGTCAACTACAATATCACTGTAAATGACAGTTACAATACTAATAAATAACAGCAAAAGAAATAGGCCAAGTGCAAACTTCAATAACAAGTGTCCATGTGAAACTCAATTTAAACAAGGAAATTGAGCGGAGACACTTACTTGTCCGTTTTCCCTTCATCACACAACCTTAAACCAACACGAAATGACTACATAATAAATATAAAGAATGCATACAGTTGCTGAAAATGTTGGTGTGATTATCAATTCATCGTCAATTGTGTTTATATGGCTATAATAAAAATCGGTTTTAAGTAGATTCTTACATGGAAGTGTTTCAAATAATATGGGGACTATAAGCACATCATTGTGACAGTGGAAAGATGAATAATGGGAATGAACTGTCGCTATTTTTTTTATATAGAACCAATGCACAGCAAACTGTTCCCATGGAGGAACGGTCTAAACTCGCCTGAAATTACTATTTTCAGTTGTAATAAATCGCCACGACATGAAATTAGGCTAAATAATTACTCATATATTTCTAATTCATCTATATTTACAGCATGCAATGTTGACATAGAAAGTAAAGACAAGTAAAGATAATCAGGTGGTTCATGGTCTCTTTACTGTGAAACAGATTGAAATGATTTCAACGATATGCCTCCGGAACGACGAGAAAAGGGTGAGCTGAGCGCCGCCAAGCCAAGAACTTCTCCCCCAATGATTGCTAGTCTGAGTGCTCCTTTGAATACAGAGGATTTCAAGCGGCATTCACCAAACAATAATGTTAGTGAAGGCGCGTGTGGTGGTTTTGGAGCACCGGAGGGCGGATATTTCATTTGGCAGCTCGGGCATGGCACCGAAATGAGGCACTCAAATCTGCGTTGCAATTCGGTCCGGTAGGTACTGGTTGTAAAGAAACTGGTGCCATAGTGGCACCGGGTTTCGGTACCCAACCCTAGTATTCAGTTGAATTGCATTTTAGTTAGGCTATTGTTTAGGGCAGGGTACTTTGTAAATTGCCATTTGTGTAGAAATATTGACCAAACGATAGCTCCATAGAGAGGAGTGCTGCTGCCCGATAGTTTCGTTTGGAAGCACCGTCTCCTGGGCAGGTATACACCGCTAGACACACGGGACTCATACCGTCTCCTGGGCAGGTATACCCCGCTAGACACACGGGACTCATACCGTCTCCTGGGCAGGTATACACCGCTAGGTATACACACGGGACTCATACCGTCTCCTGGGCAGATATACCCCGCTAGACACACGGGACTCATACCGTCTCCTGGGCAGGTATACCCCGCTAGACACACGGGACTCATACCGTCTCCTGGGCAGGTATACCCCGCTAGACACACGGGACTCATACCGTCTCCTGGGCAGGTATACCCCGCTAGACACACGGGGACTCCATCTTTAGGTCGCCACGTTACAACGCTAATTCATAGCATGAATATCTGTTGAATATCCAATATCTTTCTAACTTAAAAAAAAAAACGTTCAAACTGCATAAGCTGCTATTGAGATGTGTTTTTTTAATACACCATAACAGCAGCACTATGCTGCTATACATTTCACTTTCAGTTATGATGTCTGGACGTTCCTGGCGGGCGGTCATTATTGTAAAACTTGTAATGCGTGGTGAACTCCTGCGTGGGCCAGCTACTAAACGTTGGCGAATGAACCTTTTTTATACAGCCTCTTAACAACAATGCATGTGCAACGGCGAAGGCTTTTGACTATTTAATGATATATCCTACTCCACAACTTTGCCAAAATGCGTATCAACATAATATATAATATATATGTAAGATGTCTGAAAAATGACAAAACAATTTTCGATTACAATATTTTTGTAATCGTTTATGATTTGCTTGATGAGTACTCGTTTACTCGAGTACACGTTTGCACCCCTAGTAGGGTGTAGCCCTCGGTGTTCCCATGTAGGGACTAGCCCTAGGTATTCCCATGTAGGGGCTAGCCCTAGGTATTCCCATAAAAAAAAACATTTTCCTGCATTACACGCCCCTTAAGGTATCTCTTTCAGCTATTTCAGCAGGCCATGTAAGACTGACAAGTAATGGCAAATACAATGTAATGTTTACTTTTTTTTTAAACCCAACTTACTATACATTTGTGTTTATCTACCTATTTATTGAGCCCAATATTAATTTGTGATACCTCAAAGACGCATAAACTTCCACACTCAATAACAACTACAAAAAAACAGTAACATGGCGAGGGCAAGATCACAACAATGTTGTCTGTAAAATAAATCAGTGTCATATTTTTCTTGACACATTGTGGCGTTAGAATAGCCAACAAGTGCCTGGCTCAACAGTGCAACCGTATCGACTGAGGTGCTTAAAATGCAAAAAAATAAACAACGTTGAAGTTCTTGAATTAAGTTTTATGCCAGGATATTTACTGACCAGAAATGTCCTTTATGGACCATGTAACATAAAAAGAACAAAGCACAATCACCTTCCACTGACAAGAAACTACATATAGACCAGTAAAACATTAAACCATTTGTCATATCTTAGTGAAGAGCTCATTTTCCAATCATTCTGTCTTATGTCCAAAAACTTCTGTTAGCAAAATAAGGGAGCTAAAGTTCAACTTGAATGGCAACTTCCAAAGCCAACATGGTTGAAGATGAAATGCATTGTATAGCCATTCAACTACAATCTCTGCTCAATAAGATATACTTTGCATGAAAGGCTATTATCAAAAACCCATGTACAATGAGAATATCATCAAAGCCCAATAACTGATACAGTGGTTCCAACAGAATTTTGAGAGACTGTGGTGGATGGACTCTGAACCCCCCCTGGAATAATTTGATGATTTTAGCCAAATGCAAATGCATCAATCTAGTGCACAAAACTAGATTCCCATTTCTTTTATGATGAAAAATGTAAGCCAAATTCAGTGTCAACCTAACTAACTACATTTGTCCCAAAAATTATTTTTGTTGTTATTTGGTCATTTAGTTGTTAAATGTTAAAGACAGTTTCTCAGGAAACAATAGTTTTTCTTTCAGTAGGCTAATTAAAAAGTTATCGCTGTTTGATATTCTGCTGCTGGCACTTGCTGACGGTCCCTACGTAGGCCTACTCTGCTGTAAGTGTCGCCGTTGGCTATTCAAGGCTGAAATGTAAATGTTCCGTCTTTAAAACACAACCTTTCTGAAATACGCCATCTGTTTTGTTCAACACACTATTGAGCAATGAAATGGGTGTATATCGAACATCAAACTAAAATCACCATGAATAGTTGCCACAGACACCATGGATGTATAGGCTTATTAATAAGAAGGGTTGCCATAGAGCAGGGGTCCTCAAACCCCGGACTCCGGTCCGGATCCGGACCGAACCACAACTGTTTCCGGACTCTGAGCAAATTATACTTTTCATGTATTTTCTGCGAGACATCGCCGCGACGCAACGCGTCACAATTCTCCGTACGTAAATGTAAATCTCGGCTCCCTCCACTGCAAGCAACAATTGAATTTATAGCTGTGAATCTGCGCTGTAAGCTGGGTTTTCTGCAAAGAATGCAACTAAAAGTAAATCGTGAACAGACCCCCCCCCTCTTCTGACGGTTAACCCGATGTTTTGTAAAAAAATGAAAATGTCTAGAAATCTGTCAAAATTGATTGGGAAACCC
Source organism: Trachyrincus scabrus (assembly GCA_900303215.1). Classification (NCBI taxonomy): domain Eukaryota; kingdom Metazoa; phylum Chordata; class Actinopteri; order Gadiformes; family Macrouridae; genus Trachyrincus; species Trachyrincus scabrus. The sequence goes on along the minus strand of OMNO01001362.1, from coordinate 7,008 downwards.
TGTGATGGTAATTACTGATTGACTACAAATCCTCCCCCCCCCTTTTTTAACAGTGGCCAAGAATGGTGACGTGTGCATCTCTATCCTACATGAGCCCGGAGAGGACAAATATGGCTATGAGAAACCAGAGGAGCGCTGGCTGCCCATTCATACTGTGGAGACCATCATGATCAGCGTTATCTCCATGTTGGCCGACCCCAATGGAGACTCTCCTGCCAACGTCGATGCAGCTGTAAGCACCATCACCAGTCATGCTCAAGGATACTGGTGGAAGTAGGATGCTTTGTTTAATGGAAGGCTTCTGACATCTACCAGTCAGCCACACAGAGTAACATGAAACATGGAGATATTAGCTGAAACTAGCTAAATTTGTTGTTAAAATGTTATATATATATTTTTCAAATCACATTAAGTCAAGTCAATTATATTTGTATAGCCTTCAGTCTCAAAGGGCATCAAAGGCCACACAAAGGCCCAAAACACCCCAATAAAAGTCCATTCACACCAGTGCAAATTAGTGCCCGACCGATATGACTTTTTTGCCACCGATTATGATTTTACGATGCAAAACATCTGATAGCCGATATTATCTGCCGATATACGTATGTGTATCATAATATAGCCTATAAATATTTATTTTGCTTTTAGCAGAAAAGGAAAACCAAGTTTTAATAATACTGCTTTATTGAACACAATGAATGTGTATAAATATAATGTAATGTTTGAATTAACAACATTTAAGTGTTTAATAATAAATATACTCAAATAAATCAGTTTGAACAGATTAAACAATAAACTGAAATACTCAAATAACTAATAAATAACAGTAAGAAAGATTTGCTATGGAGTATTTGGACTATGATATATGAGGAGTTTGGAGACTTCATCATGATTTTATAAACTTTTGGGATTAAGTTAATGGGGTATTTCAGATCCATGGGTTTTGAGAAGCAGTAGCGAAGTCTCCTTATGTGAGGAGGACACAAAGATTGACCGACTGGGGTGAGTAGAGTATGCGTAGGCCTTCATATTAGATTTAGCTATGTCGGACCCCAACAGTCCATAGACTAAAGCAGGGACAACAAGGCTGGATAGAAAATAATACATAGAAAGTAACAGAAATATAGAAAAACAGAAAATAATAGGTGGCAGTTGTGTTTTGGCCTTAAGTGGAAAAAACAGAGCCAGAATCTCTTATCATCTACCATCATGGTGTGCAACTCGCTTTACGTTGAAGCTCTGCCATAAGCTCTGACCAAGAGTGGATTCGAAAGCCACTGACTTCCTCCACACAGCACTTATTCGTGATATTGTAGTTTTGCTTTTTGAAGCGTTATTCAAATAAAACGTATTTTAACCAATTTAACCGTTTCAGAAATTAAATGGGGAAAAAACGACTACGTCAACTAAATGTCCAAGTTGCGACAGCCCTATTTTTAAACGTTACATGGTGGTGCTGTAAAGGAGCATGGTGGCGCAGCAACACTATTACATTATTTGGGAAGAACCCTGATAGGTTTTCAGATCATCTGGTGGTATTAAGCCTGCAAATTACGTTGTTTCTTATGTGTTATTTAAGGAGACTATCAGCCCTTTATCGGTGGAATTTCCACAGAGAACTCTGGAACCCAAATATCGACCGATATTGTTAGCCAACAGATATATCGGTCGGGCCCTAGAGCGAATAACTGAAAGAGTGCCGGGATCCCATTTAAACATTCCATGAAATGATATTTAACATTTTCCAATTGGAAATGGCATCTTCAATCGTTGAACCCCTCATCCAGGATTCCACAGTGTCACCTTCAGCAGGGTTATGATGCTGGCATGACCAACCGTTACTGTATGTTGTGTTCTGCTTTCCTTTGCAGAAAGAGTGGCGGGAGGATCCGAACGGAGAGTTTAAGAAGAAGGTAGCACGCTGTGTACGGAAAAGTCAGGAGATGGCTTTTGACTAGAGAATCAGACATGAGAAGAAGGTAAGCCCCAACATGTGAACTCAATCTAAACTAAATGCTGAATTAGATTAAAGGGCCCCTATTTTACCACCAGGTGTGAGGTTGATTAACCAATCAAAAGCCAATGCAAAATCTACTAGTTCACTTAAAAGATTCACTACCAGTTCACTTAAAAGATTGTTTCAGAATCTGACGATGTACCAGTTTTCAGTGATTTTGCTCGCCTTTTCCTGGCACAATTTCATCGTCTGGAGGAGTTGGTGAGACCACTCATTAAAAAAATAAATAAAAACAACTTCAGGGACTGTAGTTCACCTGGAAATACAGTAAACGCTGTGATATTTCCACTTGTTACATTGTTGCATAATTCCCCCCTTTTAAAATAAGTACCGTAGCTTACTTTTGGTATGCTGGCAAACAAGTCACTGTCACTCTTGTGGTCCATTATCCGCCATGTTTAAATAACCAGGTAGATACTTGAACCAAGTAAACCCCATGCAACAGCTTCAGACGCTCTGCAACTAACCAGTTCACACCCACTGCAACTTTCGTCTAATCAAATTAGGAAACTATAAATGTATGTCAAATGTTCATCATAATATAGTATTTTTAAGTGTGACACAATAGTGGAAAAGTAAATATTGTACTTGTGCTGTTGAATGACATTAATAAGGATTGTTAAATGAGGATTGTAAAATGTTTGTTTTGTATTTTCAGGATGGATCTGAATGATGAGTTGCACTAGGAGTTGCCCTTAAAAGTCAACGTAACACCACCTTGCAGTTCTTCTGAACGGATGACTGAACGGTTGCCTGCACACTAAAATAACACGCAAGGAAGTCTACTTTTGAAAGCTGTGAAAACCATCGCGTTGGTAAACACATTTATTTAGATATTTTGGATCTTTCTTTTTCCATTTGCCACTATATCCATTGTATAAGAAATTGTTTATATATTGGTATGTGAATGACGGCAGATTTAATATTAACCTCTATTGTTAAAACGGTTTATGTTGTGGTTTTCTTGGCACTATTTTATTCACCACATTGTCCTAGGCCTACAATATGGAACTGTCTTGGCAATAACTTCCACATTTCACCCTAAAGTAACAAAGCAAATGCTCCTTTTGTGCAGTGTTAGTCGAAATGTCAGCTAGCTCTTAACATGAATGTCCCATTGTGATTTTTCCCATATTAAGGACATGTATTTCTTTGGTATGTATATATATATATATATATATATGTGTATATGTATGTGTGTGTATATATATATATATATATATATATGTATGTGTATATATGTATGTGTATGTGTATATATGTATGTGTATATATGTATATATATGTGTGTGTATATGTGTATATATATGTACATGTATATATATATATATATATATGTGTGTGTGTGTGTGTGTGTGTGTATATATATACTGTATATATGTGTGTGTGTATATATATATACACACACATATATAGTGTGTGTGTGTGTGTGTGTGTGTGTGTGTGTGTGTGTGTGTGCTAGCATACATGTAGGTATAGATCTTAGTGTGTGTGTGTGTGTGTGTATACTAGCATACATGT
>OMNO01001341.1:3918-14178 GCA_900303215.1 Trachyrincus scabrus | reverse complement strand
GGGGCGTTGCTTCGAGAGTCACACTCCTGGTAGCGAACCCACGTCTTGTCCAGGTCCTCCATGAAGCCGTTCTCATGAGAGCTGAGGAACAGATACAACACAAAGTCAATGTCTAGTAGGCCTTCATGTTAGTCTAGTTGGCCTTCATGTTAGTCTAGTAGGTCTTCATGTTATTCCACTAGGTCTTCATGTTAGTCTAGTAGGTCTTCATGTTAGTCCAGTAGGTCTTCATGTTAGTCTAGTAACCCTTCATGTTAGTCCACTAGGTCTTCATGTTAGTCTAGTAGGTCTTCATGTTAGTCTAGTAGGTCTTCATGTTAGTCTAGTAGGTCTTCATGTTAGTCTAGTAAGCCTTCATGTTAGTCCACTAGGTCTTCATGTTAGTCTAGTAGGTCTTCATGTTAGTCTAGTAGGTCTTCATGTTAGTCTAGTAAGCCTTCATGTTAGTCCACTAGGTCTCCATGTTAGTCTAGTAGGTCTTCGTGTTAGTCTAGTAGACCTTCATGTTAGTCTAGTAGATCTTCATGTTAGTCCACTAGGTCTTCATGTAGGTCTAGTAGGTGTTTGTGTGTCTAGTAGACCTTCATGTCAGTCTAGTAGGTCTTCATGTTAGTCCACTAGGTCTTCGTGTTGGTCTAGTAGGTCTTCATGTTGGTCTAGTAGACCTTCATGTCAGTCTAGTAGGTCTTCATGTCAGTCTAGTAGGTCTTCATGTTAGCCTACCTGAGAATGGCCAAGGACACGTTCTGCTTCCAGGGACTGTCTTTCCTCATCCCGATCCCGAATCCCGAACGAAAGAAAAGTTCCCCAGTGGTCACCAGGTCACACTTCTGAGACGCTTCAAACTCCAGCACAGCGCTGTCCCAGATAAAGGCATGGAGCTTACTGCAGGAGACCAGGAGAGAGAGGAGAGGCGCTCAGAAAAATCAATCTTCTGCTCTCGTTCTTGTCATTAGTACACACGCCGATGCTGCAATACGACAGGTAGGCCACTAGGTCCTAGGACCACCACCGTCCAGTCCACTTTATACCAGATGCCAAAACCTTGCTGAATTGTTAACTGTGTTTATGTTTCTATGTTTCAGAATGCCCACCTCACATGTATTGACATTGTGTGATCTGTCTTTATGAAAAATGTGTGCAGTATTATTATCGGCGTGTGCTATTATTGTTACTGGTGTGTATTCATAGCATCAGTGTGTTCTGTGATTCTGTGCTCGGTGTAGGAGACCCTACTTGTCACGGACGGCCTGGATGGCCTCTGCAGCACTCTCGTAGTTGTGTTTCTCCATGTGACGATACATGGTACTCAGCTCCACCTGCCTCCGGAAGTAAATATCCACCGAACTCTGCTTCACTGTGGCGTAGATGAACTTATCTGACGGGTTACGCAGCTGCCAGACCCAGAACACAACATCACAGTGAAGTCACTATTCACTATTAACACAACATCACAGTGAAGTCACTATTCACTATAAGTTAGTCGTTCAGCAGACACTTTTATCCAAAGCGACTTACAGTGAATTCAGTTAGACTGCGGACATTGGGGATCGAACCCAGAACCCTTTCTACTGAGAGTGAAACACCCTGACCACTAGTGAGTAGAGTCCCAGTGTGTGTACCCTGGGGTCGTTGATGCCAGTGATGCGCTCCTCAGGCCGGTCCAGCACCAGGAAGGCTGCCAGGTTGGCGGTATAGGAAGCCACGATGATCATGGCGAAGCCTGCCCACACCATACCCAGAATCCTCGCTGAGAAACTCCGGGGAGCTCCTACAAACACACACACACACACGCGCACACACACACACACACACACACACACACACACACACACAGACACAGACACAGACACAGACACAGACAGACCTCTTCAATGACTCACCAAGTTGTTTTATGTTTTATAGGAGTAATTCAATTAAAATAGAATAATAAATTGTACACAAGCTAACAACTGAATTAATCTTACCTTCGAAAGAGAGCTCTTCAAGTCTGGCGTTGGATCGAGCTTGCTGTACTTTATCAGTCAGGGATTTCCAAGCCTCTGTAGTGAGGGGGGGGACAGAACATCGGTTATACACACACAATCATACAGGCATTATAGTACAATTCGGTCTGGCTGTATTCAATGTGAGACACATTGAGCATGAATGGTAGTACTTCCTTGATAATTCGAAATGTGCACATTTTTAAGAAGAAAACATTTTTTCCCAAAGTTTTCCACTCACCTTCGATACTCTCACAGCGGATGTGGAAGCCGTCCTCACTGCGGATTTCAAAGACGATGCCCTTCTTAGGCTTACTGTCCAGGACAGAGTCCTCGGCATCGCCTCCCTGCTCTGACGGTGAGGTCACTAGGAGGGGCCCCGGGCCCCCAGAGCCACCTGGGGCCTTGTCCTTCTCCAACGCTTTCCCAGTCAGAGCAGATGTTTCAGAAGACTTTGTATCAAGGACACTGGAGACAACAAGGGTTGAACAAATTGGGTAAGCATCAGGGAACTCAATGATGTCCTCTTGAAATTGTGCATCTGTTGGGAGTTGGCAGCGAACCCACCTCTTGTTGGGTGCCTTGTCCGTTGGTATGCCTGTGTCCATAGGCTCAGAAGAACTAAACTCTCTGGATCTAGAGAAAACACGTATTTGGTCAGAAAACACTCCGTATTCCATAAAGAAAATATTACTGGACACGATTACAAGTTACATTCAAGATAGCTTTTTGGTCTGTAATTTCATTACAAAAACGAAAATAATTGTACTACATACTTTCCCCACACACTAACTGGGGATTCCAACCCGCAAGTAGCGGTTCAAAAAGGAGATAACAGAGCCTACATTTCTATTCATATTTCCACCTGTCAATTTGATTCAAATGTCTCACCCCAGGTTTGTGGAAGGTCGTCTTTCAGGGTTGTTGTAAGGCTCCTTCTTCTGCAAGGTCTTAAGCTTCTTCCCACTGGATTTGTCGGGGCTCTGCCTACTTCTCTTGGCCTTCTGCTTGCCTTTTCCTGCTCCAGAAACGGTGACTGTGGCTGTGGATGATGCTACAGTGTTGGAACTTAGCTGCATTTGTTCTAAGGAAGTCCTAGAGCTCTGAGATTGTCCAGGAGTCTTGGTGTGGGTCAACAAACCAACCACACCTTTAGATGAGCCAACTGGGGTGGCTTGTCCCGGGGCCAGGGTCACACAGGCGGGGCTGGTGTTTGGACTGGTATCCAAGGTCTGGGCTCTGTTATGGGCTAGATGGTGTAGATGTTGTAAATGACCGACACCGCTGTCCTTGTCCCCCTGCTGGTTGACGGCCATGGTGAAGGTTTGCTGGGTGGGCAGCACACAAATGCTACTAGCGATACATGTCTGGACAGGGGAGCCAATGTGGGACATCAAGGGGGTTCCTCCTGCTGGCTGAAGCACCATGGGCTGATCGGACAACCCCAAGCCATGCGGGCCAGCCTTGAAGAGGAGGTTGCTAATCGACCCGGTGATCTCGGTGGAACTGAGGGGGGTCGTGAGTGAAACAGATCCTGGAGCAATAAGGCCAGTTGCTCCACTGGGAGCAACTGACACAACATTTAAAACTGACTGATTGGAATTAAGACTTGAGACTGTGCAGGGCAGAAGGTGAGTGGAATCATGACGCATACCAGCTTGGCCACCAGCAGATATAGGCATTCTCGGCTGAAGGAGAGTCGTGGGCTCAAAGTACATAACCCCGCCTGGTTTGGGCCTCTTGATGATATTAGGGACCTTGCGTTGGGAGGTGGTGAACTCAACCAGTCCTCCAGGCGGGCCAGGAATGCCAGCAGTGATTTGAGAGCCTGACAGGTTGATAAGGGTCATGTTGGGAGGGCCCACTTCAGATGGTGCCAGAGTTGGCTGACCACGAGAACGAGCTGGCTTTTTGGTCTTTCTTGGCAGACGGCAAATTGGTCTCTTCTTGCCATGTGCAGAGGCCAGCAAAGCTGGGGAAGAGGCCATGGAAGAGGCACTAGACACTATAGGACCCAATTCACGAGGCCGGCCAGCATCGGACACCAGAATCTGGGACTGGTCGTGGGGCTGGGACGATACTCCAATGAGGAGCCCCGAGGTTGTGCTGGGGATGCCAGTCTGAAAGCCTGTCTGAGTTCCTGTAAAGGTGTGGATCTGTGGGTGGTGGGTCATGGTGCCCAAGACTTTGCCCCCTGCCGGGAAGATTGTAGAGGCTGAGGAAAGCCCAGTATTAAGCCCAGTGGTTAGGGTCATAGAGCTCAATACTGCTGAGGAGCTGGTGTCCATCACCCCTGTGGCACTGATCTTTTGGGGGACGCCATTTGGAAGAGTCTGGAGGACATATAGGGGCTGGAACTGTTGGTTGACCAAGATGAGCTTTTCAGGGCCTTGTTTAAGGACTGCCGGGCCGGAAACCTGGGTCTGCGAAGGGCCTGGGCCTTGGACTGGGCCAGGGCTGCCTGCTGCAGCCGAGGAGGAGGCTGTGATGTATTTCTGGCCTTGATGAGGCAAAGAGGGGGAATTAGGTAGACCAGGGGTAGCAGAGTTTCTTGCTAGGTCCTGGTTTCCCGGAGACTCCACCACTTGGCCAAGAGCTGGGCTGGGAATGAACTGTTCAGGAGTCTCATGACCTTCTGTCACCTGAGTATCCCTAGTTGACAAAGCTGTGCCATCGTGCTGGTTCTGAGATGGTGACACACTGGAACCTCTTCTCTTCTTCTCAGCACTCTTCTCCCCACTAATGGTTTCTGGGTCTGCAGCCAGGCCCAGCATTGTGCGGTCGGAGGTTTCTGAGATGAGACTTCCAGCAGTATGGTTTTGGCTGCTGCTGACAGAGGGGCTCCGGGTGGTCAGGACAGAAAGGTCAGAGGGTAACTCCAGAGGAAGACCGTATGGCTCTTCTACAGCTATTGAGCTGCTTACACCGCTCTCCGCGACACTTCCACCGTCACCACTGGCCAGAGGCTGGGAGAAGTCATCGAACAGGATGTCCTTGCGCCGATTGACATCGACATCAACAAAGCCCAAGAGCTCTGAGGAGGAGGGCTCGGGCTGTTGACCCAGAGCCTGCAAGGACATGGAGGGTGTGTTGAGGACAAACTCCATGATGTCAGACGGGAGGATGTTACCACAGTCATCACTGTTATTGTTGTCGGAATCTGACTTGAGGAGCTCAGTGTTGAGGGAAAGCTGGCTGTCCAGAGGATCCTGACCCTGGCTTTGGGATTTGACCCCACCTCCAAGAGGAAGACAGTTATCTTTCTGGTTCTTTCTGCCCTCCCTGCTGTTGCTGCTGCTCCCCCCTCCTCCTCCCCCAGCTGCTGCTCCTCCACTGTTGTCCGCCTCCTTGCTTGTGTCATGGGACTCCAGTTTCTCAGCATGCCTCTCTCTGCCCTTTCTCTTGCCGGTGTTTCTGTGCGAGCTGGAAGTGGAGGTGGTTGTGGTGGTAGTGGTGGTGGTGGTGGGACAGGCACTGGCATCGCTCTCTGAGCCGTCATCAACCCCATCCAGCTGACCAATGTGCTGCTTGCTCAAGCTCCTGTTAAACATAAGACAAATTAAATTCTGTTCATATTTTGACAAGAGAACATCTTTCCTCAGAAATAAACATCATTAATGTTATACTTACATTTGACTCAGTGCGTCGTCTCCAGAATTGTCTTGTGCCTGCAGTTCCTCCTCATCTTTAAGGAACCTCTGGAGCTGGGAGCTCCTTCCCAGACAGCGGTCTAACCCCTCTATCGAGGGCAGGCCCCCACTGGGGTTAATGATGGTTCGGGTGAAGTTATAGTAGTATGCATCTTTATCCCTGTGTTTCATCATGCCCTCCTCTTCCTCTCCACTCTCCCCTGAGGATGAGGTGGTGCTCATATCATCCGCCCCGTCGACCTGTCCTTCAGCGGACCTCCTGCTGCCCCCGCTTCTCCTCTTGGCCACTCCTACAGGCCCCGCCCCGTCGGCGCTGCCGTAGAATGGGAGGTCTTCCTCGCCGTACGAGCGAACGCCGTAGAACGGGGTGAGGCCGAAGAACATGTTGGAGCGTGCGCGGGCACTGCGGCGGGGGTAGCGCCGCTTGGCAGAGCCAGAGCCGTCACTGTCGTCCTCGTGGTGCTTGTCATCCAAGCCCCCGTCCTCCGGGTCGTCATCGTCTGGCCCGTCACCTTCATCCTCGGTGCCGTGCGTGAGGAGGCTGTGGTGGTGGAGGTGATGGTGGCGGAGGTCTGCGCGGTCACTGCGGGAGAGCTCTTCGTGACGCTCCCCGTCCTCCGGCTGGGTCTGGGAATCGGACTCGGAGCTGTCGCTGCTGCTGGCGGACGGAGATGAGAAGAGAGCCGAGCGGGGGGAGTGGCGGGTCGCTTGGCCCGAAGATGAGATTGTGGAGGTGGTGTTGGTGGTGGAGCAGCAGGAGGCTGTGCTGCTAGCGCTGGTTCCATTAGGGTCAGTGTTAACATCGGTCTTGAGTGGGGTTAAAGAAGGGGCTTTGAGTGGTCTTTTTTTGTCTCTGGATGACGATGAAAGCTGGTTGGTTGTCATTTTTGAGTGAGATGGGGTGAAGGTCTTCACTCCTCTCTCTGCAGATAAAGTAGCCTGTGGCTGTTGTAAGCTCTCCATGGTGGAGCTGCTCTTTCTATCAGAAGAGCAGAAGCTCTCCCTGCTCTTTGAGGAGGATCTGTCTATTCCATGGCCCTCTAGCATCTCCACGTCAGCCTTACCATGGACTTTGGCACTGTTTCCCAATGTTGGAGCTTTGCTGGTACTGCTGTTGCAAGTGCTGGGGGCTTGTGTGAGTGCGTTGTTGGAACTACTTGTGGTAGTTTTAATAGTTTTAGCATTATGATTCAGGAGGGGGTTTTTGTTGTTACTGATGGGGAGAGCCTTCTCCCGGTCATGTTCTTGGAACCCCTCTTTGCTACCCGACGTTCTACTTTTGGAGTGCTTGTCTTTGGAAGCTGGGGCCACAACTGACGAGGCCTGGTGGGAGGAGCCTCGTTGGATGATGTCATCCTCCACCGGTGACCTAGAAGGCCATAGTGGTTTCATGGCTGGAGTGGGAGCAGGCCCTGATGAGTAGTCTTGTGACTTCCGTGTTCCACCCTTCTGCAGCACTGGCTGTGGGGAGCCAGATTTACCCACAACAGAATCTTTATACAGAGGGGTTGGTATGGAAGACCCAGTCCCGACTCCTGTTTCTTTCCCTGTGATGAGTTTGTCTCGAGGCTGGGTGCTATTGCTGATAAATGTACTGACTAGTTTGCCCTGCTTGTCTGCAGTCTTGACGTTACCGCCTTTTTGTTGTCCTGTGAGGACAGCAGTCCCCACGGGAGGAGAGGACTGGCCTGGACCAGCAGGTGCCAGCCTGGAGCTCCTACTATCCCCTCCACCCTTAGATTGACTGCTGCTTCGGCCATCTTTCACCGGTTCTTTGTTTCTCTCTGTGCTTCTATAGTTGGAGGAGTCTCTGGAGGGCGGTCTACCCCTTTCAGAGTCTCGACTAGAAGGTCTGCTTTTTTCCTGGCCTGGGTCCTTTACTCTTTCTGTATCCCTGCCATATCGTTTATGCTTATCAGGGTCCCTGAGCCCTGAATCTCTGTTTGACCTATTTTTTTCAGTGTCCTTATAGCTTTGATCTGTAGTAGATGGTTTGTCCTTGTCTGCGTCTTTACTGCTTGAGTCTTTGCTTGCCCCTCTCCCCTTCTCAGAATCTCTAAAGCCTGGCTCTCGACTGAGGAATCGTCCCCTCTCCATCTCCTTCAGCCCAGTGTCTTTGTTTAGCGGCCTCCCTTTGTCTGGCTCTTTGGAGGGTAGCCTTCCCTTATCAGAGTCATTTTGCCCCGGGTCTCTAGGGGTTCTGTTCTTGTCAGAGTCCTTTGAGGTCTGTTCTCGGCATGAGCTTCTGCCCTTGTCCATGTCCCTGAGGCCTGGATCTCTCGAAGATGGTGATGGTGGTGGTGGTGGTGGTGGTGGTCTGGTCCTTTCTGTGGAGTACATTCGAGCCCTCTCACCTTCCCTCAGGGTCGAATCCTTACTGGAGCTTCTGACCTTCTCTGGGTCTCTGGCAGGTGAGGGTATGAGCGGAGGGGGCGAGGTAAGGGGTCGTGACGGGGGTGGTGGTGGTGGAGGGGAGGTCACCCCTCTCTGTTTGTTGGCGGGAGGAGAGAGGGAAGGAGTGCTGTGTCTCCGGGAGCCCATATTTTGCATGCCAGAGCTCAGTAGGGGCTCTTTGCTTGGGCACTGAGCAGAATCTGAAAAACACACAAAATGTGAGGTTATACAACATGATTGCTAGTTATTGAACTTTTTTTTTTAACTGAAGGATAATAAACTTTGAATCAATGGAAAGAAAGCTTTCAAATTGCAAAAAAAAATAAAAAAATATTGCTGCCAGATATATGTAGGACAAGAGCTGAGGGATGTGTTGTATGTACCTGGACTGGACATGGGTTTGGGGCATGGTGAACGCTGGCAAGGGGGGTAGCTGGGGTGTCTGTTCCTGGTATAAACTCTGAGTTTAGGAGTGTTGTTTGGGGAAAGGGCCTCTGAGCGCCTTGGTGAGTCAAAGGGATCTGGAAAGTCTTTATCGGTAAGCAGAAATAACACAAAATGTATTTAATGTGCAGTTTAGGGATTTGATCTCCTGCTATTGTATCGGCTGTATGAACTAAATGTAGCGTGCACTAAGAGATAATAAAGCCATGTAATCCCAAAGCTGCAACTACCTGATGAGGGAGGCGGGCTGTGGACTATAGTGCGATTGTCCTCCGGAGCCATCATGCTTTTTAGTGCAGACTCCGCCACCGGGGGGCGACATACGAGGATCCTACAGGTATATACACATCGCTTCCGAGCATCTAGAGTACTCCAATATACTCTCGAACACCTTGGAAAAGAGGAGGGGCGATAAAGAAGCGAAACACATTAGACTGGTATAATTAACTTGCCATTAGAACATGAAATTAAATGGGCTACACTTGTAGGAGATTTAAAGTAGTAATTATAGCACTTAATGTCAAATGGTAATTAACAGCTCAGGTGTAAAATTAAGTTGCGTGAAACTCACTTGTATTCAATGGGGAAGAGTTTGCGCTTGCAGTCTGAGAATTCAGTTAGTATCCCCAGGCAATCGATAGTCATGGAGCCTGTAACGACAGAGTGGATTTGAATGAGTTTCCTGGGAGGGACAGTCGAGTGCACAGGGAAACAACATTGCAGTTCCAAGGTGATAAACCTACCGATCATCATGTGGACATTCTCAGGCTCCAGGCCTGCCAGCCACTTCCTCCTCAGACTAATCCCCTCCAAGTCCACCAGGATCCTGCGTGTCACCTCGAAACCTGACACCACCTGAAAAAAAATGTATACAAATGTTTCACAAGGCTCAAACCACTGCATCTTACAATTGAAAGAGTGGCTGTATTTTAAATTGAAAGTCTTACAATATATATTTAAATCTTTAAATCAAGCCTCTTTACCTCGCCCTTGATGAGGTCCCGGTGTTTGGGGCAGTAGACCTTCTTGTCCTCCAGAAAGACACAGTGACACTGACGTGCACACATGAAGTGGTAATTACTGGAACACGAGGTCAGGCAGCAGCCCACTGTGGCTCCTGGCCGTTGACACTTCTCACAGCGCTAAAACAAAGAAAGCACATACAAATACAGTTCATATGTATACATAGTATATCTCCCAACTTGGATACTTAAGATAGTCTAGCGGTTAGGGCGTCGGGGCTCCCAGCCAAAAGGTCCTGGGTTTAAACCCCAGTGTCCACAGATGCCTAACCCCCAATTGCTCATTGATGACATGTATCCATTAGTCGCTTTGGATAAAAGTGTCTGCTGAATGACTAAACAGTAAATGGTAAAAATGACAATTTCTTACCAGGCGTTTCCCTCGGAGGACGGCCATGTGGACGTTCTTCAGAGAGCCGTCGTCGTCCTCAAAGACCTCGGCGGACCACAGGGCGCAGTTGACGTGTGTCCACTCATTCTGGCCAATGTACAGCAGCCGGCCACCCTCCTAAAACCCAGAGAGGGACATTGCACCCCGTCAGTGTGTTCATCGTAGTCGCTAAGCGTTCGCACCAAGAGTGCCCTTCGGTGTGTGCTTCGGGTCGGAGTCTTGACTCACATTCGTGTTCTCGTCTCCGTACTTGAGACACAAAATGCACAGCCTGTTATCGCTCACACCCGGGGGGGGAGGGAGTTCTGGACCATCATCGCGGTCTGAAAGGAGAGAGGAAGATGAGTAACAAAGCCAGACTCATTACACACTCA
>OMNO01001337.1:3772-19634 GCA_900303215.1 Trachyrincus scabrus | reverse complement strand
AATACGCTATTCTTTGAATGCTCCCAGCCTGGGATCTTTGGTCCAGAATATGCTGCGCTACCTCGGAGCCATTGGGCTGTCATTCTAGTAGACAGGGTCACACTCAGCTGTCAACACTGACACACACACACACACACACACACACACACACACAAATGTTATTTTTAAAATTTTTTTAACAATGCATCAGCAGTCATTTACTGCTTTTCCAATCACGGCAGTGAGAGAGAGGTGCAACATAAAACTACAAAATCACTCCAACATCACTCCAACATCACTACAACATCACTACAACATCACTCCAACATCACTACAAAATCACTCCAACATCACTACAACATCACTCCAACATCACTCCAACATCACTACATCACTCCAACATCACCCCAACATCACTCCAACATCACTCCAACATCACTACATCACTCCAACATCACCCCAACATCACTACAAAACCCTCAACTCTCATTGAACTCTCATCCCCAGTGTTACGATTCCCCAAAGCCTCAGGACCAGAAGATAGATTCATAGTCAATTAGCCTTAGCCTAATTATATCACATCAAAAGCAACTTTATTTCCCCATTGTTACAAAAATAATGAAATACAAAGCAAAATGCAATGTCATACAGCACTAAAATGCTAAAAGGCCACTACCGACGTAGCTGTCTGCCCGAAGAGGTGTAGTTACCCTGACACTAACAAGGTGATAGAATTGCTCCACATTTGATTACTGTATCCACACAGACTGAAGTACATGGTTTAACACTCAGTCAAATGCAGACAAACACACACACACACACACACACACACACACACACACACAAACAAGTCTGCATGGTAAATTATAAATTATTTATTTACCTCAACAATAATACTGTACTCCTAAGCATTAATCATCAAATAGCTTTAATTTCAATGTCACCAAAAGAGTCATTTTGATGCATTAAAATAAATGTACTTTGTTCATATATAGTTTAGTTTATACATCACAGAAAAATACGATGCTATTTTTGACATAGAACCACAAATATTGGTCAACAGCTAACATTGTTTTTTTTTTCATTTTCTATTCAGTTCGTGAATTAATCTAATTCTATCACACACGTCATTTCCTCTTACTGACAAAGTAAAAGGGTTACATTCACATTTAAGTCCAATGAGTGAACCGTTTCCTCCCTGTGCACACAACACTGATACTTTGCATACCATCATAACCAGCACCCTGTGAACAATAGTGGAGGTGGGTGTAGCGGAGAGAGTGTTACAGAAAGAGACTGGCCAATCATTTTCCAGAGTTATCCTGAACATGCGTTGTTTCTCAATCACCTGTAGAGTGATCTGTCCCAGGTCACTCGAAATTAAATTGTTAAAAGTATTCATGAATTCAAAGTTGTGGTTATTATTATACGGCTCCACGAAAGTTTGAGTGATTCTTTTTATTGTCTATGATAAAAATGTGTCTAAAAAATGACACATCAAAGATATTTTCAGAATTGATGCGAGTAATATGGTAATGCGAAGCTTGATTGTAGGATTGTATAAATGTGAACGTCTCACGTTTACATTTATCCGGACATTTTATTTAGCAATGGTGCCCTCAAATGACCATTCGCCTGGTGTCATTTTGACCGTATAGGCTAGTGATTACTTTATTGTGCTTTCAATACACTACCCCACTGTCAGGAGAATCAGTAGACTACACACTATTCCCACGTCACATGAAATCAAATCGTTACATTTGTACATTTGGGATTATGATTAAGGATCCAAGTCTGAGTGAAAAAACGTTTACGTTTCAAGCATGTTCAGCAGAGATCTTCTTCGGATTGACTGGGTGTGTCTGTAATATTAAATCATGGATTTCATTGACCTGGGTCTTTAAAGGGACTAAGTTATCAGCGCTTGTGTAATTGATATACCTTTGCATATTAAACCCAAGCTTCAATTAAAATAAAAACTAACATTAAAGAGTTATAGTTAGAGTATAGTTATGAGATAAGAAAAGAAAACATGTTCTTTTCTTTAGCTATGTCAGTACAACACAAATATGGTCAGAAGATAGATTGGTCATTCAACACAATCTATAGATTTACAAAGATAGAATAAAACATTATTGCTCTATTAAAGGTGCTGTAGGTAAGATTTAAGAGATATTATTTGAGGGTCATTTGTTATTGGTAGGTATTCCGCTATTAATGAGTAAAATCCGCTGTGACAATATCTGTTTGGAGTTGACTGCACCTGCCTCTGTATGAGCAAATTTAGATTTTAGATTGCTCTCGGCTCATTTCTGACCAATCACGGCATCTCTTCCCTGATTGGTTTGGGAAATCCGTCTTGCCTGTCAATCACAGCTGCGTGAAATGCAACATTTTTCAATGGCGGGTGAACGTAGGGCGGGAGCAGAGACGAAGGGGACGTTTTTTGGTTTAGTTTCAAAATCCTGCTCTCTTCCCCTCTTTTCTGCTCTCTCTCTCTTTACTCTCAAATCTTACCTGCAGCACCTTTAACAAATAATATTCTATGTAAACAAGGATCAAGTGAAACCATAATATCATCCATTTATCATCAGTGTCCTGAGGCAGACGCAAACACAAACGCAAAACAATTACACCTTTGCTCTAAAGACATTAAACGTGTTTTGATATTGCACTTTGTTCGTCTTCTTGCTTCCTGCGTTCACTGTAGCAGCACTTTAAAATAACTTGTGGCAGTGGTATATTTAAAGGGAAGGTTCGGGATTCTTAAATCTGGACCCCATTTTCCCATAATTTTGGGTCTTAGCGTAACAAATTTTGTCCAGTATTGCGTTCTCACTTAATACTCGACCAATGTCCAGTATTAGTCAGTTAGACCCAAAATGATGGGAAAATGGGGTCCAGGTTAAAAATCCCAAACTTTCCCTCTAAGTGATGAATATGATTGAATTCACATGGGTGCACGGAGTTGTAAGATTTTCATGGTCTAAAAGTCCGGGTCCTAGTGACGCCAGCTTTCCTCAGCAGAATAAGAACAAAAGGAACAGGGATGCACTGTATCTTCAGCATGACACACACTTGTAGAGCCGGTTTGAAGACAAAGCAGATCTTTCTCAGTGTGCTAACCCCAAGTGACCATTTCGAGTTTCACAAACGAATGCTTATGCCTCAAACCATGTTTTTGTGTGTTTTCTCCTATTCTTCGTTGTGCAAGGATTCCGCACTGGACTCTCCATCATCACTGAGTACATCAGCGTTGGTGAAAGTCCCGGCCAGAGCCCCTCCAAGGGCCTGCTTGACCGGAGCCATCTCTGAAAGGATAATGTTGTCCTGATTCCCAACCAGTGTGGTCCTGTCCAAAATCTCTCTGCTGTGTACAGCGTCCAGAAAGTCATACTTATGTGACACTGTTCCGCTCTCAAAGAGGTACTTGGTCAGGTAGGAGAAGATTATATTGGCTAAGAAGGACGCCAACATGGACATGGACTTGAATGGGAATCTCTGCTGGACAAAGTGTTCTACATCGCCGGTGAGGTGGTGGATCTTCTCACCGGTCACCCAGCCGGGGTAGTAGATGAAAGGTGGAAGTTTAAGGTAGGGCTCCCCACCCCCGATGCGTAGCAATAGGCCAAAGACGTACCCGGCCACAGAGCCGTAGGTATTGGTGCCTTTGATGAAAAGCACGCAGAGGAGCTGCGGAAATATGATCACGTACACCAGGTCTGAGCTGAGGTACCACAGGCCGTACACAGTTCCAGTCAGCAATGCCATAGCGGTTGCCAAACTTCCAAAAACAAAGATGGTAATGCGCATCACCCAAACAATCTCCCGGTCTGACGCCTGTGGAAAGTGAAGGATGTGGGCAAAGATTAAGATGAGCGAAACGTTCACAGCGGTAAATTTCATTAAAGAAATACCATAAATGATAGATTTCTATTGTCATGACCTCACATCAACAAACATCGCGTTGTACATTAACAATTTGTCAACAAAAAAACGAAAACTCTATGAATGATTCATTGATTTGTTCACTGATGTTTGTGTGACCACAAGCTTATGTGGTTTAAATATAAACGCGCGCTTGCTTGCGCGTGCTCTTACCGACTGTCGGAAAGCCAGTTGATAGATGTTCCTCGCAAACATAGAGCTGGCCGAGAGAATCGATGAGTCGGCAGAGGACATTACAGCCGCAGACACCGCCCCCAGCCCGAAGAAGGAAATGTAGGGCGGGCAGAGGTGCTGGAGCACAATTGGAAGGATCATGTCTGACTCATCTTTATCTTTCGGAGGGACGGCCCCGTATGAGGTCTGGTTCCAATCTGGCACAAGAAGCAGAAAAAGAGTCTCAACTACACTTTCATGAAATTAGTTCACTACAGAGTGGAATCCTCAGTGCTATATTTCATATATCATCCCAAAGAGTTAGCAATCATTCAAAAGATTTCCAATTGATCAAAAATTTGATCATAATAGAATGATAAAATGAATAGAAAAAAACGGTATAAATCTAATATACTTGATAGAAATTACCGAAATTATTCGAGCATTTCCAGAAAACAAAATTAATCCTGATGTCATTTCCATGTATTCTGCACTGCATCACCCTTTCCCATATTCCTGTCTTCTCTCTCGTTACCCCCTAACTGTCCCAACCCAAGCAGATGTTGAGTAGCCTGGGATGAAGCAGCCTTATTAATGAGTTTCTTCACATGTAATATTCAACTAACTCATCATGCTGTCTGAAAATGGTAAGAAATACTTTGCTAAGAATATAAGCGCTTTGGATAAAAGCATCCACCAAGTGGCTTATATTTATATTTATTGATATGGTATTACATATATTACTTTTTTCATTTAAATAAATTATGTTCCGTTTTACTACTATTAAGTCATTTCGCAGACATGTTTCTCCAAAGACACTTAGAGTGAATTCCAATACTTACTCAAGGCTGCCTGCAGGCTAGTCTGCAGACAGCGGGGATTGAACCAAGAACCTTTCGGCCAGGGGGTGAAACACCCTAACCACCAGACCAACGTGTGCCCACTATAAAAAAACGCTCCACACTTGACTTTGCATGAGACACTTCTTTACCTGTGGAGGCACCTATTGCTCCTATCAGGACAGATGGCACAGCCATGACCAGGCATCCGAAGGCGGCGAGGAATGACAGCACCTGGGCATAGGTGGCTGAAGAGGCAGACAGAACCCGTTGAAAATACACCTGCCAGGGAATCCCCCCCAACATCTAGAAATAAAAACAAAGGTAGTTGTGCATTTGCCGCATAGAAATACTCTTGTAACAATTTGTAAAGGTTTGTTTAGTTTGATAATAGGAGCCTTAACGCAGTGCATGCCGAAGTCCAGTGAAACTATGTGCTTACCAGCAAACAGAAATTGTCCGCCCACAGCCATTTGTCATTTGGATCAATTTTGCCGAGCCAGGCTGACTGGTAAATCGCCTGTTTGGCTGATACACCAATATCTGCTACCGCAGGATTTGACAGGGCAAAAGGCACACTGATCCACTGAAGGGGAGAGGGAGAAGGGGGACAATCGGTATCAACAATGTATCATCCATCCTCTGATGCATGTCCTTCACATTCCACTGGTTTTGTGGATGTGGAACCTGCAGTCAAAACTCACCAGGCCCAGAAAGATACAGAAGAGCTGAACCACGTCCGTGTAGGCCACGGAGTAGAGACCTCCGACCAACGTGTAGAAGATGGCGATCATGGCAGAGATAATGACTGACATGTTGATGTCAATGTCCACGATGACACTCAAGGTAGCACCTGTGCTCAACAAGAGACATTATAAGTCTGTCGATTATTTCATGTTACTTTATGCCAATTTTTAAACATTGTCTGAATACAATGCTTCTGATAATTATTATTTGACTAAATAACACACTTTATTGTGGTCATATAGATATATTAATCGCTTAAGAACTTAGTAACCATAGCATGTTTTATAGTTGATTTTATTTAGGATAATGGCCCATATAGAGCATGTAGGCTATAGTATATTGTATAGTGATACGTATATGGTTATCATACGTTGGGGGACACTGTGCATGTTTCACTTACCCAGGGCTGACAAAATGGCAGCAGACCAAAAGATTTCCCCCATTAACGCAGGGATAAAGAGCAAGCCCCCCATTCTCTTGCCGTATAGTTGCTGGAACGGGTCGAGCATGGTGACGTATCCACGGGAGCGCATGGGTTTGGCAAAGAATAGGCCACCTATAGGAATGCAATACGGAGCTATAAGAACCACGCATCTTAGGACTATTGTTTTTTTTTCTTTTGTACGTAAATGTATGTCGTAATCGCGAAGTGCAAAGGGTACTACTCGTTCCTTACCTACAACCAAGCTCATCGCGTAACCAAACGGAGCTTGCGCCCAAGCCAGACCAAACTCCGGCAGGTAGACGTTCTCCGCCGTCCCGTTGATGTACCCGCCGCCCACCCAGGTGGCTGTGAGACAAGAGGCATCAACACATTCAAACACCATCGTCTGCAAGGAAAACACGCGGTGTTTCATGAGTGAGACACTTGTGTGGCCCTGCATGCGTAAAATAACACATGCCTGTAAATAAGTAGGCCTGTTGGCTACGATGTCCTTGATTTGAAAGTTATAAATAACAGATGCATTATCCACCTTAGGGCTTTCATATTAAAATGGCGAGCCGCATTATTCTCGAGCCAACCATTAGCCTACAAAACGAGATTGGGTAATATATCTGTGATGCTTGGTCGCCGTACAGAGAGGTCCATGTCACGACAGCTGCCAGAATGTGTATGCAAGTAGTGAATATGTAAAGCAGTTCACACCAGTCATTGTGAATCCTCCAACGAAAAGCCCAATATCTCTCCCGCCGACCATGATGATCTCGCTGCGGTCCGAGCCTTCTCCAGCCCCGGAGTCTTTGTTTTTCCACGCTGCCCAGATGCCCACGAAGAGAATGAGCAGATAGAAGACCACGATGGCCACCAGCCCCTCTGCGTGGATGGCCATGTTGCCCCAAAACTAAGTTCTGCAGAAGACTCGGAACCTGGGGGACAGAGAGAACAATGTAGGCTACCCCATCGCTCATGTCTGACACAAGTATGAATCGTCTTCTACTAGAAAGTCTTTTTAATATTACCTGAACTCTTTACAAACGTAAATGCTTGCGCGTATTTCATGCATCTCTGACGACGGGTTGTGAGATTTCATTGGATGATGAATTGCAATTATTGACAATATTCAAAAAACAACGTAGTCTTCGTTTCGGAAAATGCATGTGTGTGCATATTCAATTCCTTAAATTACAACGACATTTAATTAGTGCGCAACTGTGAGCGTTTCTCATGCGTGGAAATACATTTAGTCACTGAGTCAGAACACGTAAACCTGATCCAGAACATTAAGCTGGCTCCAGGTTTCAATGGACTTCTTGTTATCTTTCATTGAAATCGACAGACGTAACGCCGATACTAAGCCAAATAAGTGCCAGAGTTATAGTTTTTACAATTACAAGCCAGATAATAATAATAATAATAATAATAATAATAATAATGATAATATTAATTTAAAAGCCATTATGTTTTTTCCTTACCTTTGTAAAAACGAACCTTGAAACAGTAGCCTAGGCTTCTGGTTGGTTGGATGTCCAAAACAGAACAATATATTTGTAGACCTGTATATTTCAAATGCTGATTGACATATTAAGGCAAAAACAAATTAGGTTACAAAAAACATGCGTAATTCGCTTTTGTTGTTTTGAAGTTATCACCGTCATCAAAAATCACCCGGTTGGTCACAGAGCTGGAGCAGGGAGAGGAGCCGGTGCTGGGGGTGGTGGTAGTGGTCGTGGTGTGTGTGTGTGTGTCTGTGTGTGTGTGTGTGTGTGTGTGTGTGTGTGGCTGGGGGAGAAGGATAGTGGAGGGGCGTGACATGTGGGTTCCATGGTAGAGGGCGAACACAGCGTTTCATGCGTAAAGGCACGTCGTGCCAAAGAAAGTACAAACGTCCCAGACTACTGCACGGGTTCCTGTATGTCTTTCGTTGGTTTGCCGTCTTAAGTAGCCTACATGGGAATGTATCGCTTGTTTCTCCAAACGCGGACGAGGAGTTGTATACAGTTTTGTTCTTACCGTTACAATGGGCTGTAGGTAGGCTAATTGCAAATGTTACTATTGGTACTTTTTTGTATTAGGCTATTTCATATTTTAGGCGCGCTATTTAGGTAGGTTCTGAAATAGCCTACAATCGCCTCCTGTTAAGACTAAACGTCTTTATAACAACCACTTTTAATGAGAAATTGCTAAATCTCATCACATATCTGCACAAATAACTAATTAATTGTGCTCTGGCTGAGAGTTTGGCAGACAGGGGATTTAATGGACTAAACTCAATGGAAACTATAAACTATAATAAACATGCGTATACATGCAGAGGCAGACACTTTGTAGTCGAGAAAAACAGTGAATAACATTTCACATAATAAGGGCAATTCGGTAAACAGTCTCCCTTTGTCAGTATTCCCACAATGCATTTGAAATAGTTACATTTAGTTATTATTATTGAAGTTGATTTATATATTGTGGAGTGACCAGGGCCTCCACATAGGCTGGGGAGAGACTTCAGGACCTAGGACAGGGACAGTTCCCCCACAGAGGGGAGCTGGCTGAGATCATCAATGGTCTATTTTACTCAGCACAGCTGCTGCATGTTTGATGATCAGCCTCACTTGCAACCACTCCCAAATGAAGAACCAGAACCATGAACCAGACAGTCTCTCCTTGGCCAGAGAGAGAGGTTACACACCAGTAACCACAGCAGAGCCCAGGTGGGGTAAGCGGCCACAATGGCCACACCAAATGTGTATTTTGGATTACTTGTGTCCCTGTTGAAGAAAGAAGATGCTGATATACTGCCCAGACCAGTCCCCCTAATCTGGCTGGATTGGTGGCCCTGCTAGAAAACCACCGTTGACATGACGCGGGCCAATCGGAGAGAGGAGACACATCTGGACCCGAAGATGACCAGAGGCCCAAGGGCAAAGGACCCCCGCCCCGCCCCATTCCAGCCCATGGCTGGAAATCCCCAAGCTGTCAGGCGGTGCCCGATTGTGAATCAGGACTTCTATGGTCAGGAAGACCACCTATCCTGGAGCTGCCCTACCCAGGATGTAGGGCAGGATGGAGGAGGAGCTCCAGGGAGGGAGGGGTGAGTGCAGCCACCTTCCCACATTTTGCAGTAAAACATGGGTTGCTTGGCCTGGTCTGCTTCTATTGGTCCAGGATGTGGCAAGCAGTTCAAGACTACTGTTGTCACTGTGCAGAATGCCAAAAGACTAAGACCCAAGACAGCCTACAGGAACCCTCTCATCCCATTGCCTATCATCGAGACTCCCTTCAGTCGGCTAGCAATAGACATTGTGGGCTGCCTCCCTAGGTCAGGCAGAGGACAGGGTATATCCTGGTTGTTATGGACTATGCTACCTGGTATCCAGAGGCTATTCCTCTCCGCACTGTAGCTGCCCGTGCCGTGGCCAGGGAGCTGTTTCTAATCTTCAGCCAGGTGGGGATAGCAAGGTACTAGTCCAAGTACTCTCCGGAATGTACCAGTTACTGACGGTAAGGCAAACCTCTGTATACCATCCTCAGACAGACGGATTAGTTGAGAGATTTAACTGCACCTTGAAGCAGATGAAATATTGATCTAGATGGTAAAAATTGGGATCAGTTGCTAACGTATATACTTTTGGCCATCAGGGAAGTCCCCCAAAGCTCCACATGGCTTGAGTCTGGCCCTTTCTCAGAGAACACATGCAGAAGGCCCATGAGGCCCAGGCACAGAGATGTGAGATATGAGACGTACAGATATGAGAGTTCTAGCCTGGCGAGAAGGTGATGGTCCCTACGAATGAATGCAAGTTCCTGGCCAAGTGGCATGGCCCCTATGAAGTGGTGGAGCACATCGGTCAAGTCAACTACCGGGTAAGGAGGACAACTGAGGACAAGCCACCTTCTGGCAATTCGTTTGAACATACTTTTATTTCTTCATCAGGCAAAGCCAACAACATTGATTTCAGACATTTCTGACATGAATCAAAGGAAAAGCTGATAGTGGTGAGGAGCCTTTACACAATAGAATTTATATGTATTAGCATGTAATAATATTCTTCAAATTCAGCAGGTTCCTACCCATTTATTGGGTACGCTTATGTATTTTTGTTCTTATTAGAAATAGTCATCAAGCCTGTAGCCACTTCTGGAGACAGAGAGAAGTGAGGGGACATAATTACCCCTGAGTGCTTCTAGGGGCCTGTGTGACGGAGCAGAGGCACCAGGGAATGGCTGCTGGGGCCCAGTGGTGTTCCAGCAGAGAATGAAGCCCCCAGTCAGACTGAGGCAGGATGAGGCGTATCCCACATAAATAGCCAGGCCGATCTCATACTTGGGCAGGAAGGGGTTATAGAAGTCCAGAATAATGCTATGGGTTGTCCATGACACTGTGGTCAAGCAGAGTAAACCTGCGCTAAAGAAGCAAACACCTCCACCCAACAGCAGGGCATTCTTGGTGGATGAGCCATGGGCACACTGAGTACACTTCATCCCCAAGACAGATAGCGGGACAGCTAAGGTGCCGGTGACACAAGAGAGCACCATTAGTGCTCGGGCGGCCTAGAGTGAAACAAGAAATATTAGCCTTTTTGATTAGGCAGCAAACTGTTTATATTACATAGAAACGAAATGTGGGCGACAATATTTGTCAGCACCCCCAGTTACACCCGACAGATATTCATCAGATAAGGATGTTTTTTAAGGATTCTTTCCAGCTATAACACATTACCTGAAGATCAGGTGGTAGCGCCAGTAGGGATCGGTGCAGCACACATTGGTAAATGCCTGTGCTATGCCTTACACATTCCATCCACAGGCCCTTCATATAGGAGATGGACGTGATAATGTTGGAGCCCACGTAGGCGGTGCTGCGCCAATGGGGAAGCATTGTTGTTGCTGCCGTACCAAAAAAACCCAGCATACCCAGGAAGAACCCAAGCAGCTGAAGAGCCATGTTAGCCTCTGTTCCTGCTTGTTGATCGGCCACACAAATGTAATTGCTGACAGACAGAAAGAAGACAAGGTATAAAAATCTGTTGAAAAAGCCAGTGACCGACCGATGGAGTCGTTCTTTAGCTGTCTCTGCGGTGTCTGTGACAATATATCTCAAAAAGTGTTCAGTTCTTTAGCTTCTTTCTCTGGTGCGGGCGGCTGTATCTGTGACTAATGAGAGCTGTTTTGAGCCTCACCTGTGTTGTTGATCCCTTATGACGGCGAACACAGCAGCCTACTTGTTAACCGGCCAACTGCTCTGCAGAAAGGGAGGTGGTGGGGGGTATAGAGGAAACATTCACAGAAACCATGCATGCATGCAATTCAAGATTATACTTAACAAACACTCACTTTTTAAGTATTTACAAGAAGAGAGAGAAATGACTCAAGCAACACATTGGTAAAGCATGTCTAGCTATTTAACCTTTTCAACAATAATACTGATAATACAAATCTTGGGCTCAGTTTGCATTAGCACTTATTGGTGATCATTTATCTGGGAACTTATTTAAAATATCCTCAGGGTACATCAAGGGCAGTTAAGCATTAACCTCTGTTAACTATTTTATTTCCTACTGAATCTATCAAAAGTGGACAAAAAAGGTAAATACGCAAACAGAAATCCTGTTGACTGCCAATATGTCTTGATACGAATTGCTAAATAAAGGTGATATTTTTATGACAATGCAACACACCTTTAATATGTATGTACGTATGTATGATTTTTTGTGTACTACATCAATAAATAAATAAAAGTTCTCCGAGGTGCCCTTTAAGTGCAGGAGAGTTTGTGTTTGATGATATGGGCTGGGCTGTAGCAGGCGTTACCGAATCATATGAAAGCAACGAGACGTACTGTTACGTAGCGTCTCGCGCGAGATGTTTCCACGGGTGTCTCGCGCCGCATTAAATAAAAAGCTGCGCTGCACGTGAATAATGTTGTTAGCCGTCAAGCTTCGCCGTTAGCTAAACACACGGAAACAAAGCTTTAATAACTCACTAACTAAATAAAGAATGAGTTCGCGGTTCAACACACCGTAGCTACCTACCAAACACATGGAAACAAAGCTTTAATAACCAACTAAATAAATAATGAGTTCGCGGTTCAACGCACTGTAGCTACCTAGCTTCATCTCGCTAGGAGAACGCAGGGGATTGAAAAGGTTTCGGAATTGTTTTCCAGTGAGATTCTCCCTGGCAGAAAGTCGTTTTCCCTAAACAGATATTAATCATACATAGATTAATATGTGGCAATGGCAACACAATCTTAACGTGTTTCATAAATACTTCCAGCACAGTGCATGGTACGAACCATGATTACTCGCAGTCAGTGCAGAAGCAGGGACCGTTTCTTCGAGAGGCTTCCGTCTGAGGTGTTCGACATGATCCTGCACAGACTGTCTGGTAGGTCAACAAAACAACAACAGCTGTTTGTATTTAGGGGTATATATATATATCGATTTATTCAAACGTGTGTGTGTGTCTCAGTCCTGGATATAAGCGTTTTCAGCATGGTGTCGAAGGCGATGAGTAGTTATATTGTAGAGTACACCTCCACCCTGGTCTGGACGAGAAGGATGGTCCCTCAAAACTTTCACCACTCGATGTTTCCTCATGACCACCACTCCACCCATCAGCACTACAAAGCTCTCGGTAAGCATTGTCACTTTGAGACATTTTGTATTTAAATGCACAATAAAGTGTATTTTATGTATGGTATTCTTCCAAGTTTTTTTTTAAAATATCTATTATTTATTATTTATTTATATTTATTCTATATAGAATAAATATAATAGATGTGGATTATTATATCTATATAGATGGATAAGGACTAACTTGAGTATTATATTTCCCCTATTGCCCTTTGTGCCTTAGGCTTGTTGTTCAAGAGATGCACTTTGTTACTACCAACCAAAGACAGGTTGAAATTTATCTACAACAAGTTCTCAAAGGTAACATTAAGTTGGTGTGATGGGGCTGTTATCTGCAATATAATTTGTTTACGATGAACAACAATTTAGTTTACAATACATGACTTGTCCGCCAGACAAATTATGCAACACAGACTTAAACATTCTCAAATCAATGTGTTTGTAGATCCCATGTTTCATGATGCAGTGTAGGCCTACTGCAGCGAGCTGCCTCGGCTTCTCCAGCTACGGTGTCTTCCTTCAGGTCCAAACCCGCATCAACAGACACAAAACAATTCCCAGGCCATTGAAAATGTTGCTGTCTTTTAGTTATCTTTTACATTGCATTCATCGTATGGTTTAGTTTCTGTCCCCTTCTATTACATTACATTTGAGCAAAACATGTATTAACTATCTATCTAACTTTTATGTAATATCTATTGCTTTTAAGACTCTAATTGCGGGATGGAATGAGCTGGAATGCCACAGAGTGTTTACCTTCCTGTGCAACTTCACACACCTTCCAAGAAAAATTGAGCTTGTAGTCAATGGAAAACCAGGTGTGTACGGGTTTAGCAGGTGTCTACAGTTACATCTGGAAGAAGGGCATTGTAGCAGAACTGTTTGGGCTTCAAATTAAACTTAACATGATAATGTAGGGGAATAGAGTGATTGAAATCAAATGAGTATTAAATTAGTTGTATACAAAAAGTAATATTTATCCTATGCAAAGACATTTCGACCATTCTATATAATTAAATGCTGTAGGTAAGATTTAAGAGCTATAATTTGAGTATAATTTGTTGCCATAGCCACCCATCAGCTATTAGTGAGGCTCTGTGAGGATATGTTATGGTTGACCTCGCCCCTGCCTCTGTATGAGACAATTTCGATTTTAGACTGCTCCCAGCTCATTTCTGACCAATCAGGGCATCTCTTCCCTGATTGGTTCGGGGAACATGCATGCCAATCACAGGTGCATGAAATGCAACACTTCTCCATGCCAGAGAAACGTAGGGAGGGAGGGAACTTTTTTTGGGTTGTTTATTTTCAAAGTCTTGCTCTCTTCTGCTCTTTTTTACTCTCTCTCTTTTTACAACTCTCAAATCTTACCCACCTTTAAGAGTTGACTTCCACCGCCATGGTTGTTTTTAAAATTCTGAGTGCAGCGCTCCTTGCTTCAAATGAACTGAAACTCCCTCCCCCTAGCGCTGATTGGTCCTATCATTTACTGAAACTCCCTCCCCCTAGCGCTGATTGGTCCTATCATTTTCGTATTTTTGGGAGAGGCTTCCAACGGGCTCAAGGCCGGACTGATCTGCAGAGAGAAACAGAATGTGAACTTTCCAGATCAGGATGGTCACACGAGGCTAGTCCTCCGTTCCTTGGGCTTCACACTTGGTTATTTCATCTTCATTTGTTCAGAATTCAACTGCATTGCTATTAAATATGTATATAAATATATATGGATATTGATTTCCAGCAAATTTCCCCATCCAAAGCAAGCGGATGGAGTGTTGTTCATACTATTCCTCCCTAACCCTAACCCTCTCTCCCCAGGAGCGAGTCTTCATACTGTTCCTCCCTAACCCCAACCCTCTCTCCCCAGGAGTGAGTCTTCATACTGTTCCTCCCTAACCCTAACCCTCTCTCCCCAGGAGTGAGTCTTCATACTGTTCCTCCTTAACACTAACCCTCTCTCCCCAGGAGTGAGTCTTCATACTGTTCCTCCTTAACACTAACCCTCTCTCCCCAGGGGTGAGTCTTCATACTGTTCCTCCCTAACCCCAACCCTCTCTCCCCAGGAGCGAGTCGATACCTAGAGCTGCAAGTTAGACAGTTCTGTCGTCAGGTTCTCCTGGACCCATGGTCAAGCCGCAAGGACTGTGTGTTTTGGCTGACACGAATCCTGAAGCCCTGGCCTATGGTTAGCCAGGCACGCTTGCTCTTTATACTGTACGGGCCCTTGCTACCGGATGGTGAGTCAGCCAAAAAGCACGATTTTCCCTTTTAATGTCAAGTGTGAACTTACAGCGCCAGCTTCATCATCTTATATTTATAGGCTGTCGTGATTGTAGGGAACCATTTATTTAGCTCGCCATTTTCCTACCCAATGACTAGCATGTTCTACAGTATATAACTCATTAAACCACTGCCCTTCCTGCAGGTTCCCTTGGCTGGCAGCAGCTGACGAGTCGTGGGCTGTCAAGCAGTGCCCTCTCAGACCTGGCCAAGGCTGTTCTCCTGCTCCATACCGACGTGGAGCTCAAGGACTGGAGCACTAACACCATCTTAGCCATCCTTGAAGAGCTAGGGGGTACCTGGCGTCACACTTCTGACAAAGACACACAAAACAACAAAACTAAATATTTCAAATTGTATTCAGTATTTAAAATATTAGTACTGCTGAAAGTTGGATTCTACACTGCTATTTGCCATTTGTCTATATTTGTCATTCTCCTAAAACAAATGGACATGCAACACCAACCATCCGGCTTGACAAATTCTCTTTTGTGGGCTTTAACTATAATACTGCTGCTACTGATATGAAACAGCATTTTCTAATACCCTGATTTTTACATTAGCGATTACAAAATACAAATGAAGTAATATTGAGTGCAGAGTCTGATTGCTTTTAATGTAATGCGAATTTCTCAAAATGTCAGAACCTAAATGAAACAAGTGACATGTTGAACACTCGAGAATGAATAATGTGTGTGTGTGTGTGTGTGTGTGTGTGTGTGTGTGTGTGTGTGTGTTTCCCCTCTCCCACACAACACACAATCTCCAACAGGCGAAGAACCAGATGCGTGGCAATATCAACAAACCATTACTCACGCAACATCGCACTGGAATATGTTCTCCCG